>JBBPPC010000332.1:0-21913 GCA_038091775.1 Leccinum olivaceopallidum | reverse complement strand
TGGTATCCATGCACCCCCGATTCTCCTCCCACCGGTTTGCTGGGCCGGCCATACTGACGGGCGGGGTATTGTTCTCTGGGAGCATCATGACGCTCCTGCTGAACCGACAGTAGGACTCCTCTTACGAAACTCTGACTGTGTGTTATTGATGTTTTTGAAGACTCAAGTTCCTTGGTCCTGTCACGCCACTTGCAGGTGCACTGATGATGGCTGGGTGAGCGATGATCCTTGTAGTAACTTGATAAGCGTTTCTGACTAGTAAAGTAGATATCTTTGCTTGGCGTGGTACTAGTAGATATTAAGTCACGTGATTTACGCGTTTTCGTGTCGACTCCGCTTGAAATGTATTGAAAGTCTATTCTCCCATCGACTTTTCTCTCCTCCTCTACGAGTTATGACTTCCAGCTACGACTCTCGCCCGCCCTTGGCACCGTCCGCGTCTTCCTCTCGACCTCTCAAGCGCCGTCTCTCGTCATCCACCGACATTGCTCTCTTTAGCCCAGCAGAAGATTCATTCAATCCAAAGCCATATGCACCAAACAGTACAGGCGCCCCTTCCAATCTATCCAAGTTCCCTCCCCCTCGCCATAATCCCTCACTCGCACATCACATGCCTCTCATGGACCCCTCTCCATCAGACTCCAACGTCGTCTTCATCCATCCCCCCTTCGTCGCATTTCCAAACGCCCACCTCTATCCTGAAGGTCTTTCCTATTCCCTCATGGCTATCAACCCCGACTGGTTCTTAGATTCAAACGATTTCATATCCTCCCTCTCCACGAATCCTAACGCCATTTCTTACCCTCCTCAGCTCGAGCCTCCTAGAGGCTGGTGCCCCGCCAAGAAGAAGGATCTCAAAGCATTGGGTCCTGATGGTTGGCCAGAAGGCGCAGAGCCCCGACTACGTTGCACTTTCTGTAGAAGAACATATGCCGGCGTGAATGCAAAGAGTATGTGGCGACGTCATGTGTACGAAAAGCATAAGATTGCAATGTCAAACCGCCGCGATGGAAATGATCGAAGCCGTAGCGGCCGAGCATCAAACAGTAGGTTACCTCTCTAATGTATTCCAGTTCACCCTTGACGCGTTGATAGGGGAGCAGCACCGCGGCACCGTTTCTGACAAGGAGAATTTATCGGGAGATCTACGCCGAGTTATCAAGTCATCCACAGATAATAACAAATCCAAATCAAGATCTTTTCTTGTCCCATCGGACAGCGCCATCCAGAACAGAGATCAGGATGACCAGGAGGAGAACATTGTCACAGCATCTACACCATTCTTTGCTCGACCAGATTCTCTTTGCATCGCTTCTCCATCCAGTAGCACTTCATCCACTGACGCTGTTCCGGCAGCCAGCCTTCCCGAAGCAATTTCCCCGATTGATTCGCTGTCTGACCAAAAGCCATCATCCCCAGTCAGCGCCCCACTCACGCTTCCCATGACCCCTTACGATCCAACATTGACACCCTCGTTTCGCCATTCTCCACCGCGTCTTCCGTCTGATCAACCATGGCGTTTTCCCAGCCCAAGTCATCCACTGCACTCGAGGGCAAGGGAGTTGTGTCTCAGCATGCTAGTCCGGGGAGGCACAAGTCCACTTGTCAAAACTGCGACGAGTGAATCTAGTTCTCCCAGTATGGGTACCCCCAGTATCATTCATACACCATCCAGTGCCCTTGGACGCAGCAAACCCTTCAATGATGCCTTTGGAAGTTCACCCGTCATATTCCGCGCCTCTCCACGGCAGCTCTTCTCTGATAATCAACCCTCTCTCCTGACTTTCAATGCACTCGATCTTCGCAAACGCATCAATGATTCACCCCTTAGTGGCGACCTCAGGCGACGCATGCGTTGTCACAAACCTTCTACGATGAACCCTTTATCCGATCTACACGGTGACTGGCTCTCTGACGCGTCGCTATCCTCTACAAGTTCTATCGGAATTCAGAGTCCCGTCCGGTCTTCAAATGAGGACCCGTTTGGTGGAGTGTATAAACCATTACTAGAGCCTAGGTCACGCAAAGACTTTGCAGACCTAAAAGTGCCGTCGCCTTTCTCCGTGGTCGAAAGCCCAGTAGTCAGGAATGCCCGTCACCCCAATGTGGGTGCACCGGAGTTGGAAGCTGGTCTCGTGGGCCTTGGAATTGGCTTGATGGCTCCGTTCCGCCTGTCGACGTGTCGAACGCAATCCAGCCATGGGGTCGAGGGTTCATCTATGGAGAACGACGAAGAAGAAGTGGAAAGGGTACTAACTGACGGCTCTCCTGCATCTCCGACAGAGATGATAAGCAACAGGCACTCGCGCTCGCCTCCTCTGAAGAGACGACGGATGAGCGGTGAGTGAACGGCACGCGTTGGTGTGTAGTGTGGTCGATGTTGTCTTTGCCTTGTTATATCACGGATGGTCATGGATGCATCATCCTGGGCTTTTGGTACTGAATGCATATCCTACATGTAAAGTGTTTTGGAACCGACTTGTATTTTCTCGTTGATATGATATCGAACGCGTAGCAGTTGCTGTCAGCTGTCCCATGTCAAGTCGAGTCGTGTGAAAAATCCGGTTGGAGGGGGCGGCGTGTCTTCATCGAGGATATCGGGCAGGCATCAACTCTACTCCCTGTTCGCGTCCACCAACATCGCTTGTTCGCTCTCACCCAGGCCCCAATCTGAGGCAGGCATCCTTGCATACCTCGCGAGAACCACCTCTCCTCTCTAATCAGCACGCTCTCGTGTTCGTCTTCAACTAGACACCAAACGTACATTATGCAAGCCATCAAATGTATGTCGCACACCGAAATTGATCCGTCTCTTCCTTATGACATGAAATGAAAGGTGTCGTGGTGGGCGATGGTGCCGTCGGAAAGGCATGTAGAGAACTTGCCAATGCTTCCAATAGTATCGCTCACTATTCCCCGTCAGACCTGCCTCCTTATATCTTATACCACGAATTCCTTCCCGGTGAGTCCTGGACTCGTATTCATCGATGCAGGACCACTGACGACAAGGTTCCAGGGAGAATACGTACCAACAGGTACTTGCACTACTCATGAAATGGCCCAATCAATGCTTATGCAGATAAAGTTTTTGATAATTACTCTGCGAACGTAATGGTGGATAGCAAGACGATCTCTCTGGGATTGTGGGATACGGCTGGACAGGAAGACTATGATCGTCTTCGTCCCCTCTCTTATCCCCAGACGGACGTCTTCTTGATCTGCTTCTCCCTAGTCAGCCCACCAAGCTACGAAAACGTTAGGACCAAGGTGCGCTTCATCAGGTTTCTAGTAATAGCAGCTGAGTCCAGACCGGCTCCCTCAGTGGTGGCCCGAGATCTCCCACCACGCACCATCTACCTCGGTCGTCTTGGTTGGCACTAAGCTCGATTTGCGCGAGGATCCCGCCACCATCGACAAATTACGCGACCGGTCAGTACTTTGAACTAATCCGCTATCCAAAATTGCGATCAACGACATGCCAACAGCCGTATGCAGCCCATTCAGTACAGTCAAGGCGTTGCCATGGCTCGAGACATAGGGGCAGTCAAATACTTGGAATGCTCGGCCCTAACACAAAAGGGCTTGAAAACCGTATTTGATGAAGCCATCCGCGCTGTCTGTGAGTGATGGAGATATTTGTCGCGTAAAAGTCTTATTTTCTCATGCTTTATCTGTCAGTGAACCCTCCCCCAAAGAGAGAGAGGCGTGGCCGAGCATGTGTTGTTGTATAATTGATGAACATTTGAATCAGAGATTGAGGGGACTTGTTCGACATTTTCTGTAGACGGATCTCCGCATTTCACACCCATTTATGTCCTGCTCGCTTTACGACCGGTATGCTATTTCCTTCTCTTTCGACCATGAGAATATACGTTGTCTTGTTCTGTGATCGATCGCCGCTCGTAAGTTGAAGCATAGTCGGACATTGCCGAGTTTCTTCGAGATCCCTGGACCGCGGGGATCGTAACTTGACTCGACATTCCATCAAAGCTTCATTAAGCATGCCAAAAGTCAGCGGATCGCCTACTACAAGCCTGAGTAAGGACAGCAAGGGACCGATAATACTGAAGAGAAACCAGGTATCGTTCGTCGGAACCAGCGCTAAGTTTATCATTTCTGAGACTATTCGAGGCTTGTCACCAATGCAGAAAACGGAAATTGGTCAGTTCACTCGCCAGGATCTATTCTCAGAATACGCTGATTAATGTCAATATATCTCACCCTCAAGAAATGGTGATGTTCTTCTGAGGTGTAAGTAATAGTCGTTCGCTAACCATGTAGACCCTTGTAGTGACGCCAAACGACCATGCTCGACTTGTGTCCGTTCACATGCCCATGCAATTGCACATACCCAGGAGGGTTCGCATCTACCACCAAACCCAGAATGCACATTCGACGAAGGTAAATCTGTCGATCGTTTGAGTGATAACGCTCTCATTCCAGCGTGCTAGTTCCGGATGATAACATCTCGGATATATCCCTCGAGATCCCGCGAAACCGACATAGCCGTTTACAAGGTCGTATCCGTGCGTCATACTTATCATGATCCTCCTGGAGAGTAGGCTAATTTTAGGCGGTAGTGGAACTGGAAGGCTTATTGAAGGAGAAGCAGGACGTAATTGCGTTTCTCACTGCGTCTTCCGTAGATCCTTTACAGCATTCCAGAACCTCGAGCATTGCAATGCCACATACTCCGTCCCAAACAGTATCAGCCCCTACCGCTGAAAATTTCAACAATCTTGGGGCTAGTGGTTACGGGGACTCCTCAATTATGGATGACAACTTGTCTGTATTCGAGGTCTTCGATGATGATTTGATGGGAAGCATTCCCACAGAGTTAGGTGATTGACCAGAGTTGCACATGAATCAAGTACTGACATCGTCATAGGTGTTCTGTGGCCAAAGTGGCCGCCAAACCTCCCCCGTCCTGACATTCTTCAACACATGTGTGTCCCCTCCCCACATCCTTTTCAAGTCCTAAATGGCAGAAATAACAGCGTAGATACTTTCTTCACTTTTCATCCCCATGCCTCTCGATTGCTGGACAAGCCCACTTTCATGATCTCCCTCTCCTTGCCACCCGACCACCCAGATTTCCCTTCACCCCCTATTCTCCATGCTGTCTGTGCGACTGGTTCCCTTTACACAGTGGCAAACAGTCAGCAGTTGGGGCTGAATACCCATAATTTTGCAGAGCAGCAGGTAGCACATGCAAAAATACAGATTGATGAACATACGACGAGCAAACAAAAGCTTTTTGAATGTTTGCAAGGTGCGTTTTTCTTTTATCCACCAATGTGTCCCTACTGTCAACGTCGTTGAAGCATCAATCATCTTGTCGTGGTATTACTGGAGTCATGCAAGGTGAGCCCACAATTGCTGTTGCTTGTGTTGGTGCGAGTCTTTGACGTTTACCCTCCTTAGATGGATTGAGGTTTGATTCACATTCACAGGACAAGTGCTCTACATAGTACTGATATACCGCTTAGCTTTTTGTTTCCACTGGGCAATCGTTACGCATTGCGGTTCCACTTGGTCTGAATCTATGCCCACCCTTTCATGCACTGAATACGACCACGAAGTCTATGTCAATAATGCCGAGTCCTCTTACCTTCGTGGAGGATGAAACACGTCGTAATGCGTTTTGGTTGGCCTATGCAATCGACAGGCAATACGGTGCTGGAAACGGATGGGCCATGTCGCTCGACGATAATGATATCGCTCAACTTTTACCCGTCCCGAAAGCAAAGCTAGATGCTGGAGTTCGTATACCAGGATGTCATTCTGATACCCTACTGATGCACATCTAGATATCACTTGTTGCAGAACAACGCCAATGGTCGCATCTTCGCGAATCGTTTCTTGTTCATCCTCCTGATATAACGGACTCGTTCACGCTTTACATCAAGGTCATGATGATAATATCTCACATCAAAAGTTTCAATCATCGGTTCCGAATCATGGAAAGTCTTGGAGACCCTGGATCGAAACCCACGAGAATGAATCGATGGAACGAATTAGACATCCGCTCTACACCAACTTTCAGTCAATTAGATGACGTTATAGTCTTGTTTCGATCCTCCTTATCCCACGAATTCAAGGATCCACTCGCAAACAACCGGCTAGACTCTCATCTCTACACCACCCACCTGGCCCTACATGTGTAGGTCCCGATCTCTATTCAACCGACTTCATCTTGGCTAAACCCTTTCAAGCTCGGTCATTCTCTTGCACGAGCCCCATGCAAACGCGGCAATCAATATCTGCACTTCTGCCATGAAGATTTTGCACGCTGCACGAGAGATTTTAGATCTCGTGTACACAGTATGGTCCACGAATTATGACCTAACCCATCTGGACCTATTCTGTCCCGTGAGATCGGTACCTCGGTTTTTTGTTTTGGCCTGACTCACAGATTACAGTTTTGCTGGTTCCTAGCAGGCCGGATCTTTGGACGATTCCTGAAGGCAGCTCAGGATACTGGCAACATTCTGCAGGTTGAAACACTTCAGATCGAACTTGGATTCATCCGGTGTGTACGCTCGATGGACATGAAGCAGACTTGATTGAACTTTGTTTGCATGCACACAGCACCGCTCTTGGGAAAATGGGTGAGAAAGTACCACTAGCCGGTGAGTAAAAATCGGTTGTATTCTTCGTGCAATACATGGTGGAGACATGCTCTTGGTGTAGCTCGGTACTATAAGATGCTGGACACATGCGTTCTCGAAGCATATGGGCCTTCTGTCAACCAGACTGTCGCCCCTGACGTTCCTGCGAATGGCGTACCAGACCGCACAGTAGTGAACGATATTCTCCTTTCACGTGTTGTTCAGAATCAGACGTCGGCGTATGACCTTGGGGCGTTCATGAAGCTCGACAGTGGTTTTGTAGGGGAAACTTGAGCCGGTTGGTTATATATGGATTCGGTTCTCCGTGATCGATAATCGATGATCTGTGTGGCTTGACTGTATATATAACGTTGAATGTATTTGGATTAGCTCGTATTCACTCTTGGTTTACTCTCGGCTCGCATTATTACATATATTGGACAACGAGACAATGATGATTAGCAGAGCCCTGGAAACGAGTTTCAAGTATTTTCAAAGTTACATGTCTGCTTCCAACAAGGCTGAAAAGCCGCGATTGGCATTCCTGGGTCCACTTGGGACATACACTCATCAGGTGATTATTCTCTTTCAATCTTTTATTATTCAGTGACACTCCTGGGTCATCCAGGCAGCATTCGAGTATTTTGGCGATTCTGTCGAATATACTGCTCGGTCAACAATTTCTGGTGAGTTGTGCCAATATCATGAGCAATCAAGATGGGAGCCAATTCCGGAACCAGAGGTCCAACAAGCGCTGTCCGCTGAAGTGCCATTTGGCCTAATTCCTCAAGAAAACAGCACAAATGGCTCGGTCATTGAAACATACAACATCCTGCGTGTCCCTGCCTTTGGTCAAGAGACCTTTGTAAGGGGCGCGACCGTCCTTGAAGTGAAACACTCTTTAGTGACCCGACGAGGGGTAAAATTGGAGGATATTGAGACAGTGATGAGCCACGAGCAAGTGCGTCGTCCGTCACGGTCATCTTGCTGGGTCTCGTCTCACGCATCTAGGCTTTGGGACAGTGCCGAGAGTGGTTATCCGCACACTTGCCTAGAGCCTCTTTGGTACACACGGATTCCACCGCCGGCGCAGCGAAAATGTTGCTCTCGGCCGAAAGCTCGGACTCGGAGCTAGATCCGAAAAAGTGCGCGGCGATATGCTCGTCGGTGGTCGTCAATATCTACGAGGGATTACAAGTTTTGAAAGACGGTATCCAGGATGGACCAGGTCAGTTACTACGTCCGAGTCGCAGACGTAGGCGAGATTCTAATGTTCTCTCTCGCAGAAAATTTCACTCGCTTTTATATTCTTTCGCATGATCGAGACGTCGCTTTTCCAGCGGGTCGTACTCTGTCAACGGAGAGCATGGCTCTGCTGCGACTCCATGCTCCTCTTGGTGATCCAGTGAACTCGTCGTTGGATATTCCGAAAGTTATAAGCACGCTCAACCTTGGCATATCGCGGATTGATAGGCGCCCGAACATCCACGCCAGATCTTTCGATGATGTTTACTTTTTCGAAGTGGGACCCGTCCCTGGGCAATCTTACCCGGAACAATCGTGGACGAAACAGATGGAAGAAGCGGTAAACCGACTAGAACGCATGGGCGTGGAGGTGTCAGTGTTAGGATGTTGGTAGCGTGTATTCATTTATCTCGATAGATTTCCTCGATAGATGAGCGAAGTTACTGCATTTCCTTGCATCGTCAAATATTCGTCGCACTCATACATATCGTAAAACCCATGATCGTATGCATAGATGGAAGTGGTATAATCAATCCCAATATCTCATTCATAAGCTTCATCGTTCTCGATGTGGGTTTGTTTGATGAGTTGTATAGCGCCTTCGCTTCGGGGTATAAAACGACACTGGAACGGTTTCGGGCGGCTGTGTGTTGTTTCAGAATTTGTATGTCTGATTGTGGTAAAAGACACACCTAAGAAGGGACGACGTGTACTCAATCGAAGGGGTGATCTCCACCCCGTCTTCCGAAAGTGCTTTCTTGATGTTATATACTGTGAGAATCGACGCAATAGTTATCCACACCGAATCCATCGCAAGCCATCTTCCGGGACACAGTCTATGGAATTATACTTCAAAATTTATCCTGAAAGAAAGTGATGTCTCTACCGTCTCCCAAACCCGAAAGCAGCTTGAGGGAAGTTGTTGATCCCTAGTTCCCTGTTTCTTTCTTCATCAACGAAACGATCAGGGTCAAATTGCATCGGATTTGGATAGCGGGTCTCATCGTGCAGCATAGCCCTGAAATCCATCAAAACCTTGTAAGGCAAGCGGGAGAAGGACTTTGCTAACCAGACGTTTGGTAATATAGACGTCCCTTTCGGGATGGAATAGCCTCTATATTCATCATCGTCGGAAACAAGATGGACAAGTCCCAACGGCAACACAGGATTCCATCTCAGACATTCAAAGACAACGCAATCGACGAATGGAAGGCTTGCGCGATCGGCAAAGGTGGGGAGTCTCGTCATTCCCAAAGTATCATCCAACTGTTGCTGGATTTTGCGTTGTACCTCGGGATGAGTTGCCATTGCGAGTACGAAGGAGAGGAGAGTAGAAACCGTCTGATGGTTAAGTTGAGTTGGAAAATGCATGTTCGCATAAGTGGAGCACAAACTGTGTCTGCACCAGCTGCAAGACGTGAGCACGGACGGTACTTGGACGGTAATTAACGAAGCTTGAGAACCATACCTGCATAGGAAATGCCTGCGACATTTTTGATCAGGTTCTCGTACGCTGGGTCACGCTTGGATGATTGCATCCACTTCTCGAGTTCGTTCTGCGCAAAACAAGGACATGCAGTACCGTTTTTGATGCGTTCTTTTACCATTTGAAATGGTTTGTCGATCATTTCCCTGGTCACTGCTTTCCATATGCGAGCTTGCCGTTTAAACTCGGCTCCAGGCATAAAATCTGGGACATGCTTGACTGAAGACGCGACGGCGTCAAATTCGAGTGGGTCCATTTTGGAACGTTAAACTTACGAAATGGAAGATAGTCGACCAGGAACGTTCCAAATATGCCAGCTGTACCGAGCCCTTGCATTGCGTTGTCTGCGATGGTCACATAAATATCACCTTTATCGGAAATGTTGTGCCCATATGATATTTTCATGACGATTGCAGCTGCAGACCTGATAGCAGCCTTGAGCAAATGACTGTATGCATCCGCACAGCGCACCTCCGGATATGGTGAGCGTATTGCTCAGGGGTGGAAAGCAAGTTCCTTAGAGTGACATGGGTCTCCTTGAGTACGACCGGGTGGAAGTTTGAGGTCAGTTGGCGGTGAAAGTGGCGATGGAACAGAGCTCGATGGTTTCGCCAATGCTGACCATACGGCATAGACGAAAAAAGCCAGTCCCAACCCATACTATCCTCTGAATCAGCCGACGACTGTATTGCCCTAGCTCTTCTGACACGTACAGTTCAACCACCATCGTTCTCACGGGCCTGGGCATCGAGCATGTCTGGTAAGAGCACGACGGATCACAGATGGGACGGAACATACCGAGAAGAATATGTTTTACTCCGGCGCTCCAAGAGATCCTCGGCGACTTGAGCGGAATTTATGACCATGATTGGATTTCCGAAGATGCGTAGGTAGATGATGTCGCCTAGTAACGGGAAATTAGAATGCCGGTGTGGGCGAGGAATGTCTGGTACCATATATATCGCGCCATTTTGCATAGGTGAGCCACTGGTGCGACTTGGGAAGTTTGACACCTGAAAACCAGCCGATGCGGGGACCCGGGGGGAGTGGCTTGGCTGCAACAGTGAAGGTTGCGCTGAACACGAGGCAAGCAAGGCCGCACACGAGAAGGGAGGATAGGGAATGTTGGTCCATTATGATGGGGGAAGCGAGCTACATATCGGATTACATACAAATATTTGTGTCGGTTGAAAGCCCATCGCGCCCTGGGCCTGATTAGTCATTCAGTCAATCTCTTTTCATGGCTGGACCACTCGCTGGACCGTCCTCGCTCAGAGACATCGTCCATCCCCTCTTTCACCAAAACAACTTTCCAGAGGAACTCTACATCAAAACAGACCTCGGCATAAAACTCGACAAGGGTCAGTGCATCTTCTCCTGGTTCATCCTTTTCTAATTCTTTCCAGATGACCAGATCTGTCGTCTCTCGCTCACACCCACCGGCTGTCCTCTTGGCCCGTTGCATTGTCCATTGAGACATACCACCCCTTCCTCGCAGAATTTTCAACCTCCAAAGCAACTCCCTACCCATCCCCGAGACCGAGAGCGCCTAGCCACTGTCTGCAAACACTGGCTCCGTGGTTTGTGCAAGAAAGGCGACGCATGCGAGTTTCTTCACGAGTACAATCTCCGGCGTATGCCCGAGTGTTGGTGGTTTGCAAAATACGGTTATTGTTCCGCCGGAGACGAGTGTCTGTACGCTCATCCTAAAGAGCGTCGCGTGGAATGCCCAGACTACAAGCGTGGGTTTTGTAAACTTGGTGAGCTATTCTCCTTGGCACAATCATTTGCAATCTTCCTTATATGATAGGTCCCCTATGTCCTCGAAAGCACGTCCGACGTGTAGCTTGCCAGTCATACTTGACAGGCTTCTGCCCATTAGGCCCCGAGTGTCCCCGCGGACAGTGAGTGCTCTGTCATCATTTCCGCGTCCAATAATAATCGCTTCTAGTCCGAAACCTAGTGTGCCTTTGCCAAGGGCTTATGAGCCTCCCGAGCCTCCTTCCAACCGTGATCTTGGCCCACCTCCACCTGGTTACGGTCGGTACGCCGACTATGATCGAGGAACATTGGGTGGACCTGCCGCTAGCCAAGGAAACGTCATGGTTGGTTCCAATGGGCCACGTCGGAATCTGGACGATGTACTCTGCTTCAAGGTAAGCTTCCTATACCCACTTCGCCGCTTCCTCTTTTCATCATCTCGGCAGTGCGGTGAGAAGGGTCATTACGCCAATCATTGTCGAAATCGGAATGTTCCAGGGAATCGTGGTGGACTTGATCGCTCTAAGAGGTTTGGGAATACGGACGATTGATCGTATGTTTATATCAGTTAGTATTGATGGAATGGACTCCGGTAACTTTTTCCCCAAGTGTAAATCGCATAGGTTTCTTGTTTAAAGGGGATGCCGAAGTGGTCAATGATAATGTTGCTATAGCTACGAATTTGAACCATCTTAAATTTTTAATGTTGGCAGTAGAGCCTCGGACCGTGAATCCATCTTTGTGGCACAGAACGCTGTGTGATCTGTGGCAGTGCTCAGTCTTTCGTTCTTGCTACGTACTTGAAACCTCTGATCAGTGATCACCCTGAGAAGCAATACTTATGGGTTGGCAGAAGACATTTATTCTTCCGAAGCGATCCAAGGGTTGTCATCTCGTAACAGACGATGTGTTGAATCAGATCTCCGAAGGTATAAAGGATGTCAAGGTATGTAATGTCTACACTTGATATCAAGCCGGATGTAGTCGTCACATTTCACTGTAGGTTGGGATGTTATTTCTCTTCATGTGGGTGACGATGTAGATGTGACTCGGTGTGCAACTCTTCGATTAAGATGTCTACAGTCAACACACCTCTGCAGCGTTGTCTATCAATGAGAATTATGACCCAGGCAAGCTCCCCACTCCGACGACCGGTTTCACTGCCAGCTGACCTGACCATAGATGTTCGCAGAGGTGATCTTCAGTGCCTAGACACCGAGTTTTAATGCGAATTTTCCCCTAGACATGGACATGGCGCTGGACACTATCGTCCCTGAGAACTTGAAGTGGAGACATATTGATGAGGGTCCAGAGTACGTTGCCCCTGTGATCACTCGTAACATTCTGACGTGGCAATGTCTATGTAGTGATTCGTGAGTCGAGGGATTTCACTTGCGGATCTCGAGGCATGACGGACACAGTGTTTCGCACACGAAAGCGACCCTGGTTGGCTCCACGATCTCGGTGCCGATTACAAATGGCTCTCTGAACCTTGGAACATGGCAAGGCGTGTTTGGATGTTCTACCTTGCTTATGGGCCCCGTTAACATGGACACAGGTATATACCTGACAGAATTCAGACATGTCGCACACGCGCGACGAGTTGTGGCCACTGTATTGTGAGTAAGCCTGCGAGTGAGTCGGATGGCCATAGCGCTGACGGACGCCAGGTCGTAATCGACGTCGATGCTGGGATGGGATCGTGTTTGCTGTGCAGATTGCATTGTATTTTCTACGTACTTAGAACGCCGTGCGGCTCGATTCGGGACGGAATTTTAAATAGGTCCGTGAGATACGGTGGACAAAAATAATTGAAATTGATGGGCTCGAGTCAAGGAGGGCAGTCCATTTGATGATCGAGTCGACGCTACCCGTCCAATCCCCCAGAAGATTCACAGTGCAACCTACGCGGGACTTACGACGTTATTAAACCTCGCAGACTTTGTGTCTGTCCTCCCAACACCCTTATCTCCCCCCTCACCAGAGCACTCTCAGGCTCTTCCCTGCCCGCATACTAGGCATATCTGCTTGACAGGCGGCGAGACACATGCCAAAGGCTATCCCGAGCTCCATCTCCAGCCGTCCTGCGCTTCGTAGGAATCAGGTTCGCTCCGTCATCTCGTTCCCATGTCCGCGTTTGCCAACGAGTCCACATTTTCTCTAGGCCTGTCGCTCTTGTCGCAAGCGAAAGCTTGTAGGTTTGAGTTCAATCATTTCAGCGCTCTCCGAATGACTCAACAATTTACGAACAGAAATGTGATGCCGCTCGCCCGCATTGTGGTACTTGCGTCAAGTCGGTTCTTCCTTTCCTAGTGGAGCATCATTCTCACCCTTTTCTAGGCAATGGCACACTATCATCAGCGTTCCCGCACCTCCCGGATATGCGTAAGTATCCTCATTGCTCAAGCGCTCATGCGTCACGGGTGCTCACGAGTACCCAGACATCCATCGGAACCACAATGCATCTATGACCCCGTTGATGGATTGGCGCTTGCCCCGGACACAGATCCAATCGAAAAAATTCGGATGCTTGAAGAGGAAGTCTGTGAGCCTTGTTTTTTTTTGGGAACTGGATCATAAAAAACCTTACATTGAGCATAGCGAAGCTCAAGATCCAGTTGCAAGAGCAAAGCAGTATCATGTCTAACCATCAAAACGAGATTGACCATAGACCTGGCTCAGCTTCATCTTCGTCCGCCTCAGGAAGCCATCATTCCCTTCACCATATCAATAACATCTCGGGCCTTCCACCGGATAGTCCTGATGCAGAACTGAACTCGCTGACAACTCGGACATCTGCTGATTCCGTTCTAGAGCTCATCTACTCGGGATGGAATCCTGACCTCCCAGAGCCTCATATACTCAATCACTAGTCTGTAGCGATCTTCTCTTGTATTCCACCGACACGCCACTAACTTTCCGTTGCAGTATTGAGGTTTTCTTCAAGTGTGATCCTTGTGGCCCGCGGATACTCCACCGCCCTTCTTTTTTGTCGGCGATGCGCCTTCATCCTCGAGATCCTGCATTTCCACACTCTGCCATCCTCCACGCAATCGTGAGTTCTTTTCCTCCTGCATTTTGATTTTGCCAATTTATCGTTTAGTGCGCGTCTGCCTCCCGCTGGTCATCCCGTGACATAGCCGTGCTTCCAGATGGATCTCGCAGGGACGAGTTTGCTGAATACCACGCAAGCAAAACTCGACAGTATATCGACAAAACAATGGCTACAGGAGAAGACATATTTCAGGTCGTTCAAGCCTGCATCCTCCTTTCCTGGTTTTTCTATCAAGAAGGTCGATGGGTCGAAATCTGGATCTTTGCTGGCTTCCAAACTCGCGTCTCAGTACCATTACGTCTAAATTATCCAGGGACATTTTCCACGCATGGCAACGGCTCTCCAGCCGGATATTTGCCACCCCCGAAAGACTTTCGTGACCTCGAAACTCGACGGCGTACTTGGTGGATGTCAGTGATTTTTGACAGGATCGTCTCCGTTGGTGGCTGGATTCATGCAATCGACGAGCAAGATATCGGTACTGAGCTTCCGTTGAGGGGCGAAGACTTTGAAAGCGAAGTACGAACAACAACTTCTGGAGTGACCGCTTGCTAATAAAACACTCAGCAACTGATTCCAAGTAATCCTCAGGACATGAGCTCGGAAGACATATTCACAACACATCTCCCCAGATATACTGATTCATTTCTGCTTCTCATCAAGGCAGTCATGATGTTTGGTCGAGTCACGGATTTCAACGTGCGGGGTAATTTACGCGCCCCGACGGCCCCAAGCCAACATCAAGATCCTTTCGCATTACCTGGATTTCGCGAGATGGATAACCTCGTCCAACATGATTTCCTTCAGAACCTCCCTCACATATATAGATTCAACATCGGCATCACGGACGTTTCAGGGAGTGCACAATGTGTTGATACGGATTTGTATATGGTTCACATGATACCTTACGCGTAAGCCTGGAGGCTGCTATTAAATGTTCTTGGCTAAGAGACTCGTCGACAGTGCCACGATAACTCTTCACAATCCATACATGGACTTCAATGACTTGCAACGTACATCAACCGACCGGTGTATCAAAGCTGCACAAGCAATACTCTCCGCTTATTTCATGCTTTCGGCAACCTCTCTTGATCTGACCCGACTACATCCATTTGCCACTGTAGGAGCTGTCTTCCTGTCGTAAACTCCAGCGCCTGACGTCTATAGATCTGCTGGTATCTGGCCGCAGTCGTCCAAGTCCAGATTTGCAGGCATTTCATAGAGATTGGTGATCACGCTAGAGAGGCTCAGGTTTGGGGGGAAATCAACGTACTCCGGTGCGTTGACCATTCCCTGCAACATCCATGATGTCTGACATCCGAGCAGTGAGGCCATGTTGAATTACGGAGCGAGGTCCCCCATCGGAAGTAAGTCTTCATTCAAGAGTTAGCTTCGCTTCCTTACCGATTATCGCAGTCCGGCAAGAGAAACTCCTTCAGGGGCTCATGAAAGAGATTGTCAGGCTCACGACCCAGAAGAGGCCTCTGGAAGTTGGACTGCCGCTGTATCCATTTTCTCATACTACTTTATTTGCTTCACCGACTGTTCCTCTCGACGATACGCCCATGGCACCTCTGCCTAATCCAAGCTCACTGGGTCTTTCTGATGGAATGGCTTACGGAAGTGCATCTGAGGTGTACTCGGGATTTTCAACCATCCCACCACCTTTGTACAATGGCATGCCATCCACCGCGACAGAAACTTACACGGGAACCGGGCAGAGTGGTTCAACTTGGAGCTGCTGAATAAATTTCTGCATCGTTTGATTTGTATCATACCACATGTAGTGAAGGCAGAACGAATGGCGCGTCATGTGGGAAAAGTAGCACTGTAATGATTTATTCTCGGTCACCTTGCGACTGACCTCTGCGTCTCTCGGCTTCCAGTAAAGCGTCGAATTTGGCTTGTGCGGCTGTACGATCGTCCGTTTCTGTAACAGAGGAACTATCGCTAGGCGGTGCGTTGAAACTTGCAGGAAGCCTGCTGCGTTCATAGCGCTGTCGGATAGTATCCCAGGAAGACTGACTGGTATTGCGAGAATTAGCGACTCTAATCTCGTCCCAGCTGGTCTTGGATTGGGTTGGACCTGGATTGGATTGGCTACCACCTACACAAGATGAGTATGCTCGTATCTTTATCCATGACAGATATGCTCACTACTGTTGTCCTGGTCGCGAACCCACCCCTCCTCAGGACCCATGCCAGTGTCTTGCACGCGATCCGCGTGGTCACTGGCAAGGTCGGGTCTGATCTCTGGCTTTTTGGCGAGCATTTCGCCGAATGCGAAACCTATCTGACCGCTTCCACCGAGTTTTTCATCGACGTGGTTCAGCGCCATGATGAAACCCTGGGGATTCTCCAAAGAGTTTGCAAAACGGTAGTGCAGCAAAAGTTGCCTGAAAGTGCCATATGTCGACCCCGTGAGGAAGGCTGCAACGGTCCCGAGACGGAGCCTCCAGTTGCTCCACCTTGGTCGGGTAAAGTAGGAACCATAGCCATACATTGCAGCTGATGTTCCTATACCATATACCAGCTACATTGAATGCATCGTCAACCGTGTGATGTGAATGTGAATGGTATAGGAGACTCGGAATAGTACTGACGTGCCAGTTCATACCGGGGCCAGGCAAGAATCGGGTTGCTAATTCGTAGTCATATTGAGACAGGATGTGTTCATCCAGTTCAGGTCGTAGAAGCTCCGCTGTCTGTTGGCGAGTGGTGAACGTTCTGTGCAGCCAAACGATAGTGCTGAGGTAGGACATGGCCGTGGAATGAACATGGGAATATTTCGAACACTTGATGGCATGGAAATGAGGCCCATCATGTGGTGTTGGAGTCACGCAACGTTCCACTGCCAAGTCTTGGCCAAGGTAATACACGGCGTTCGAGAAAATTTCCCATTCCCATCTGACCTGGGCTGCGATGAGTACTGTGTACACATCGATGGCCAAGGGTTTTCCGAACGAACCGATTGAGTCATCTTCGCCACCGCCGCCACCACCGAAACGCGACGACCGGGACGCAACGCCAGAAGTCGGCATGTCATCGCTAGGTATCCACATACTAATGCGTTCTCTTTCACCATTATCACTGCTAACTCCTATGTTAGGCCTCGACATTCCCCTGTCTCCAATATCACCTTCTTCTCCGTCCTCGGCGACGGAGAAAACAAAGAAATACAGTCTTTTAGCCGATCTTATGGAGAGCGAGAAAGCTTATGTCGAACTTCTTACTGGCATCATCAGGGTGCGTTTCGCCTCAGATCTCGTCGTTCCATACCCTCCCTCATGGTTGCGTACTACAGAAAGTAGCTGCCGCCTGGTCACGATCAAATCTCCCGCCGCCGGAACTCGACGTCATGTTTCGCAGTGTGGAAGGGGTGTATAAGACGAATCGCGCTCTCTTGGCAGTGAGATCTCGATTACCACCCAGCAGGCATCATCGTCTCTAACTCTCCCTAGAAGCTCAAGGAGCTCGGCGAAAATCCATCTTCTCCCAAAGCCCTCGGTGATCTACTGATGCGTTGGGTATGCATTTACTTCCATCCTCATAGCTTGTCCTCATCATGCGCAAGATCGATGAATTAGAACAACCTTACGCGACATATGCCAACAAATACTGTATTGGCTTCGATGATTGGGCGCCCGTCAAGACGAATCCAAAGGTTTTAACTGTCCTGCAAACCTTCTCGACCTCCAATCCTCCACCTTCCACTTTGCCGCAACCCACGCGATCGTTGGACCCTGCTCGCTGGACCCTTGACGCTCTCTTTTTACTACCAAAGGGACGTCTACAGTATTACAAGAAGCTGTATAGCAAGTTGCTCAAGGGTACGACGCCCGGAAGAAGTGATCATCGATTGCTAACGGGTGCCCTGGGGAAGCTGGATGGTCTTCTGGCAACGCTTGATGAGAGGGCCAGTGCCGTTATCTATACCCCCAGATCACATCATGCACAACTTCCTCGCATAAACACGGAGGTGAATCCGATCGCTGCGATACCCATAGAACCGTTTGCGAATATCCCGACGGAAAGTGCTACCCTGCTTTCTGGTCACTTTGGCACGGATCCTGCAAGTGCTGCGACATCTATGCGAGGTAGTTTCTCCTCCAGAGAGTGAGTCCACCTATGTTACCGTGAACCAAACAATTCATGCATGGCCCTAGTGAACGATTTTCACAAGAGACAGCACTAACTTCTGATGATAGTCGGGAATCTACTCAAGCCGCGATATTGTCCGTTCTAGATCTCGAGAAGCGCTTGGCTACTGAAAACACGCTCGACTTATTTACGATGCAACCAAAGGTTCGTGATGCAGCATTGCACACGTCGCCAACTGAGCTATGTTTACAGCAAATCCGACTTCAAATAGCTCCACCAACCCTTCCTTACGCCCGCGAGTTACGATTGTCAGCAAAAGTACTTGTACGATTTACCCCAAAGACCACAGGAGTGGAAGTTATGCATCCTCGTGGCCACGTTTATATCTTGTCGGATCTCTTTCTTATATGCGAAGAGATGACCCGAGATGAACGAGTTGCTAGAGGTGAAGGTGGAAAGGATATACATTTGTGCTATCCTCCGCTGTCTGGAAAAGTTCTGAACGTGATCGAGGCCGATGGACAAGGTTAGTCAGGTTATCTTCCATGGACACGTTTCTGATTGCACCATAGAGAACGCCGTGCAAGTTAATATTATGCGAAGAGAATCACTGATTTTGGAAGCCGGTTCCCGAATTGAAAGAGATCGAATCATCGATGAATTTCGAGAGTGTATATCGTTTGCAAAAACCAGTAAGAGTCACGACATCTTTCGCGAAACTTTTCTTACCCGTTATCGATCTAGTCTCGAGAGCCGCTCAAGAGCCTGTACCACCCTTGCCTCCTCTCAGCAGTCTTCCACAGTCACCAACTACGTACTCAAAAGCTGCCGATGGTTCTTTGAGGGATAGACCCGAGCGAGCCGTCCAGCCACGGTCACATCTACAATCCCAACCAAGCAATGTCCAGTCTGAGCGAACCGACGTCACTACGACAACAAACAGGGCTCTGGCGGCTTCGTCGCCTACGCAAAACAATGGCCCGCCAGTGGCGTCCCTCTCGCAGCCTTACCCTGAACGGCAAGACCTGGTTTCTGTCCAGCCTGAGGCCATCCATGACTCCCGACGTGATGTAGTTGGCAGTCCCCAAAGTACCTCTGCGTTACCACAACAACGGGCACCTACGTCACAGAATCCCGGCGCAATATACCCATCACGTACATCCTCGTCGGGGCGCGCTACCAATAGCCCCCCTTCCTCATTTGCACCCGGGCAAATTGTTCCTATCCTGCGGAGTGCGAGTATTCAATCGCAGTCGCCACCTTTCATGATGCCTACCTTAGAACCTCCCGGAGGACAAGGCAGATTGTATTCGCCTCCGATTATACAGAATCATGCACCACAGAACCCGACTTTAAGACACAACCCTTCCATGCAGTCTGTTCCTATCCTGCGGAGTGCGAGTATTCAATCGCAGTCGCCACCTTCCATGATGCCTACCTCAGAACCTCCCGGAGGACAAGGCAGGGTGTATTCGCCTCCGATTGTACAGAATCATGCACCACAGAACCCGACTCTAAGACACAACCCTTCCATGCAGTCTGTTCCTATCCTGCGGAGTGCGAGTATTCAATCGCAGCCGCCACCTTCCATGATGCCTACCTCAGAACCTCCCGGAGGACAAGGCAGGGTGTATTCGCCTCCGATTGTACAGAATCATGGACCACAGAACCCGACTTTAAGACACAACGCTTCCATGCACTCGCTTCGTCATCAACCTCTGCAACATCTCCCTTCTTCTCTTCATAAACCGAGCCATCCAAGCATGCCTCCTACTTCTCATCCACGAATGGGTCCACGCACATCCAATGAGCAACCATTTACCCCATACCCACCCAATCCTCCAGTGCTTCCTCATTCGGATGGACAGTCCTCTCACAGACTTCAGAAATCACAATCATCGCGGTCACTCTATGCACAACACCAGCATACCGAAGCCTCGTTGCCTCCTATACCCTCATTACCGGATGGCATGCCTATACCACAACACCTGTACGGTCAACGCAATGACTCGATGCCTTCACTGAACTCGCCAATGTTGAAACCACTCCTCCCGTCGATGCAAATGGGATCGAGAACGAATTCGATCGCGGAACCCTCCATTCTAGATCCGAGCCCACCCTCGTCTCCAGTCGAAGAACCCAAACCTCTTGGACCTGTACGATCTGTAATCACAGCAGAAACTAAGTGCAAGGTATTCCATAAGCAACACCATGCACAATGGAAGTCGTTGGGTCCGGCGAACTTGACACTCTACAGCCAAGAACCCACGAACGTGAAGCAGCTTGTTGTGGAGGCAAGTAACAAAGAAAAGTCGGTTCTCATCTCGACGATCGTCTTGACAAGTGGAGTTGAAAGGGTGGGCAAAACTGGTGTGGCAGTAGAGCTGAGCGATACAGGGGGTGCGCGAACTGGGATCATCTACATGATCCAGCTACGGAATGAAGCCTCTGCGAGTAAGCTTTTCAGGGCTTTACTCGCAGGCTCTGATCGGGCGGCATAAAATGGACTGTTCGGCTGCATTCTTGGACCATAATTTTCTTTCTTCCTATATTCCGGATCCCTACGTTTCGTGTACCCCAATATCCTACTAGACTACAGATATCCCAACAATCATTGTAATGTAGCAGGTGACGTCACAAGCTGAGCGCACAGCGAAAAGTGATCACTACCACAAATTCTGATCTGAGGCAAGCCCTGTGCAACATCTTCTTTGCGATGAGGCTGAAGGTAACCTGACACATCCGTTTTGCTTCCAGAAGGATCCAGGATGAAGATGTAATCTGGTATTTTGTGAGTCACGGCAAATCTTCTTTGCAGGTCAGTTACCTAAAGTCGCTTGCCAATAGTGCGTGAAGCTAGTCCACATTGGTTCACAAGCGCCAGGCTTGACGGTGGGCAAGTCATTTTGGACGCCATAAGTTGCGACATTGTTTCCCTTCGAGAGGGACGTCCGTTGTCCCTCATCGTATGCACTCCGCAAGTGGTGACCAACAAGAGCAGACAGTTCGTCGTCCGATAACAATGCGTCGGATGGTTTTGAATCTCTTGAGTCTCGAATGACTTGAAAGGGATCAGCTTCTTCGTTGCCGCCCCCTCCGTCTGCCTCTTTCGTGATGGACATGGGAACCGTCGGGTCTATGGAGACGTGCACGACACGGGAAACTTGGAGACGTTCTTGTTGCGTAACAGACAGTGGTTCGCCCACCAACAAGGAATATGCAGGATCATCCGGACGGAAATTGAAATCTACCAGGCGATGGTCAAAACGGGGCTACGATCCCGGAAAGTTCGTACCTCCCGCTACGATGCAGGGCCAATTGTGGAGTTGCCAAAGCTCTCTGAAGGCGACGACCTCACGGACTAGAAGAGCTGCTTGCCTATGACTAATTCTGGACTGGAACGCAATGAAGCGGGGACTAGACTTGCCTCGCTCTCTCGTAAGTAAAACTGATGAACGAGTTCAAATCAGCGAAACGGTTGAAGGTTATGGGTACACGAACGCGGGATGCCAAAACAAATGCGTCGTCGCGATAAGATAACCGTGTCCTTCTGATCCCGGAGCAATGCTTTGAAGTGCGACGATGTTTGCGATGTTCTTGGTTTGATGACTCGACCCAGTGCGTGCTTGCGTACTTAATTCGGGGTTGCTGTGC
>JBBPPC010000331.1:0-21971 GCA_038091775.1 Leccinum olivaceopallidum | reverse complement strand
CGCCTTGGCGGTTCTTGCCTCGTCCCCGCCTCAGCTTGTCCTCGCCCTCGTGTCATGGTATTGGTGAAGGGATCGTACGAACCATCTTCCCTTGCTCGCTCTTACCGTCGTCCCTCTTGCGCGCCCTCGTCATCGTCTTGGCACCCTCTTCTGCCCTCGTTATCGCTTCCGAGTCATCCCGCGCCGTCGGGTGACGAGGACGACGTGATGGCAGGGAGACGAGGAAAAGGAAGAGCACTGCACTCGCATGCAAACGCAAATGTCAACGCCCCGTGCGTTTGCGTGCGTGTTTACACGCAATGGCTTTGGCGAGGGTGACGGCGAGGGTGACGGGGTGATGGAGAGACGTAGGAAACGGCGAGGACGAGGACGAGCGGACAAGAGAGTTACGGTGACGGTGAGTCACGGCGACTCTGGAGACCACTTTTCACCAAACTCCGATAAGACAGGGCGATATAAACCCTGATGTAAGGAAATGCGTCATCCCAAAATCCAAAGCCAACTTCAATGCTTGACTACTGAACGTCGACTGTACCAATGCTCTCCATCAATTCACTCAACGACGTCTCCGCCTGAATCTGAACCTGGATGAAACTGTCCGTCGCCACGCGTCTGTACAGCCCGCGCTTCTGCGAGGCAAGCAGCAGTGCCCCGAAAGGCTGCCGAAGCCGAACGAGGATCCGCAGCGCGCGCGCATCTAGATCAAACAGAGAATCGACGCCAGAGAAGTCCTCATCGAGCAGGGGACTGATCCATGGGTGAACGAGAATGAGACGCTGCATCCCGAGTGAGTTGTCTTTGGTCTCAATCCGTACCTCGCCGAGAATCGACGCCATGGTACGATAAATGCACAGGCTCGAGTCGGATTCGGGTGCCGCGAGACGAGCGAAATCAGTGAGGTGGAAGGCGAGTCCAGGGAGTCGAAGTCGACCAGAAATGAGAGGTACCCAAAGGCTAGTCGTGTTAACATTATCACCAAGTATCCCGTGCACTATCCTAATAAATATCACAAGCAAAATCTCCAAGACTGGCTCCCAAGGGGGAAATTGTCCGCACGAATAACCAAGCCGGCAGAAGACATCCTCAAACTACCGCACGCCGCCTCTGAACGATCGGCACGTCGACTGCGAACCACGTATCCCCCGGCATTTCGCATGCCGACTTCTCCGCCGGTGACAAGCTCAATTTCGCCTTGCGGGCGTCGCCGTCGTCCGCACAGTGGTTCCGTGCGTGCGGTATCGTAGTCATTGCGGTGTCAACGAATGGCGACACTTGCGCGACATCAGATAGGTCAATGGGTCGGGTCGCGAAGAAGACTTTGAGGTGGCCGACGTTGACCTCCTGGTTCTCCGCCAGCCAGTAGGCAAACGGGGGTGTCCCTCTTGACCCGTATCCGATTGTAAATGTTCCGCCGTTCCGCCTGAGCGGGGCTTCGGGGTTTCCAGCGCTCGACTGCGTGTAGTATGGGACTGAACGACGACAAGAACACGAGGAAGGAATAAGCGAACGACGGAACAAATCGGATTGAACCAGATCAGACCAAGTCGGATTACTGTATTCGGGCTGGCTTACCAATGCTGAAACTGCTGGTGTTGAACAAGAAAGCGTTCAGATACAGGTCATGTTGCGTGTTGTTCGTTATCTTGATCCCGTAGAGTGTGCTCGGGTTTACGATAAAATCAATGACGTCCGAATTGTCTAAGTTCGGATCCTTTCGACAGAGTCCGGGTTCAGTCGGAATATAGAACGGCAGCCCATACTCGTCGTAATCTTTCTCCAGGGGGTAGAAATCGATGGCTACCACAGGGTGATTGGTACCGACGCGGTAGTCCTTATTCATCAGATCGAGATACCAGTAATAGTGCGCCGCAGCAGTGAGGATGCGAGCGACAGAGTCGAGGGTGGCCGTGAAGGGGAGTTTTCTTAACCCGAACCTTTTCACTCGCAGATCCAAGAGCCGAAAAATAACCAGGTCGTTCTCCATTGCGACTTCGAGCTTCGCCTCTTTAGGGTCCTCAACGAACCAGAAGGCTGAGTCCGTAGTTCGGTTCCCAACCGTTCGCCGGAGAGTCTCTTTGAGGATGGGAGAGGTATATCCTCCTTGAGCCAGACAGATGGGTACTTTGCCGACGCGAGTCAGCCTTGCGAAAGATGCGTTTTTAAGGTGTTCTTCGGGTATCGTAACTGTGGTCTCGAAGTCCCCGATGGCGGCAGCGCCATCCACAACAATGACGGCCGACCTCGACCTGAGATCACTATACAACGTGACCTCCGCTCCGTACGAAACACCGTGAGCCAAACCAGCGGCAATGACGTATCTTCCACCCTCGTCGGTACGAACGATATGGCGAACCTGTTTCACCGCAGATACTCTTGCATTAAACAAGACACAGTTCCGGTTAGACCCCACGCACTGAGGGTTCTGCCTCCTGGATGGTTTGATTGGTGTTAATGATACCAGCCATCTGGTGCATCAGCGAATGCGTACTTGGGAAGGTGTATGCGCTCGATGACCTCAGCATAGGTGAGATCGTTGACAGCACAAGCGTTGAGCGTTGACAGTACCGCATTGGTGAATAGACCACGCCCGTTGTGCTCATAAGCAAGTTCATTCTCGCTACAGGCCGCCAAAAGAACGTGCGATCGGAGACCGGCTCTAACACAACCAGCCGAGTAAGAGCAGTCAAGGATAACGGTCTACGACGTAGTCATCAGGAAACCAGCAAAACGACCAGGGTAAACACTTACGATGTTGTTCCCTTTCGCATTGGCGATATCCTCTATCAAAGCACCAACAGTACGGTCCGGTATTGGATGGATGCTCGTAGATTTATAGTCATGAGGAAGTAAGTACTGGATCATGCTATCAGGACCCCGTCCTTGTGGAGCAGGGAGTTGTCTTGCGTGCCCAGAGTAGTAGATCAGAATAGGATCCCCTTGTTTGATACGCGAATCATTCCGTAGATCTTGGAATGCCTCGATGATCGCATCGCGAGTAGCCTGGCAGTCAAGCAAAAGGCGAACATGACTGTCAGGGACCCCGAGCCTTTCTTCCAAGTATTCTCTCATCGCTTGCGCATCGGCAACAGCCCCACTACAGCGGGGGTAATCGTCGATGCCGATGAGTAGAGCGAACCTATGGTTATCATTAGCTGGATAGGGCGGGATATGACGGTAGATGTCCTACAATGGAACTGTGGCGGGTGAAGTATTTGGCAGCTCCACATCACGTGGAGGTGATATCAAACCAGGTACCGTTTGGGTAGGCTTTTCGCCTGGAACTTCATTAGTAGATGTGGGAACCACGCATGTGAGCATACCGATGGTGTTGACGACCTTTCGGATGAGTGGAGTCGTGTCGAGATATCGACCTCGAAGCACTGATATCAAAATGACATAAAATTGTATTTTCACGTGGGTTAGATCCAATGGGCTCACCATGAACTTGCGGGTCCACCGAATTCTTCATGATCGACAACATCATCTCAAATGCACTGAACGCCTCCCTATAGCGGCCCATGCTATGCAATACGGTGAATTTTTTCTCGTACCCTTTGTAGTACGATGGGTCAAGCTCAATAGCCTGATCATACCGTCATCAACCTGGTGTGAAGCACAAGTAAATTCATACCCTGGTAGCATCCATTAATTTATCCTCCAATGACCTTATGCGCGCTTTGCAGCACTTGACAATGATGTTGACGTTAGTCGGGTCAAGTGAGAGTGCACAGGAGTAGTATCCAATAGCCGAGTCGCGGTCCTTGGAGTCCATTGCTCCATTACCTTGTTTGTCGACCTTGTCAACACAACTTCGTCGAAAATCTGGTGAGGGTCTCAGATGTGACTCAGTGTTGTCGTTGAAACCACTCACCGAGTTCCCATGCGGCTCGGTCATTGGGGACACTCGTCTCCACTAGTTCGTCTTGCATGTTGCGGAAACACGCGATTGCTTCTGGAACGCGACCGCTGCCCTCGAGATCATCGCAGCGCATCCGGTAGACACGGAACTGTTGAACCTCGAACTAAATTGGCCCGAACTGACATGCAAATAATCCATACCTTGTTAACATTGATCTGCCTTAATAAGCCTGCCTTGCAGCATTTGACAATGATATCACTGATATTTGTCGGATCGAGAGAGAGAGCGATCGAGTACGATCCGATGGCTGCATTAGGGTTCCTGGACTCCATTAAGGCGTCACCCTGCTTCTCAAGTTTCGTGACACAACGTCGTCGGAAATCTGGGGAGGTTCTCAGATGTGACTCGGTGTCATCCTTACAACCACTCACCGAATTCCCATTCGGCTTGATCATCGAGGACGCTCATCTCCAATAGTTCGTCTTGCATCTTGCGGAAACACGCGATCGCTTCTGGAACGCGATCGCTGCCCTCGAGATAATCGCAGCGCGCCCGATAGAAACGAAACTTTTGAACCTCGAACTGAATTGGACTCTACCTGATGTGCAAACCAAACCATACCTTCTTAACATTGATCAGCCTTTGCTTTTCCAACAAGCCTGCCTCGCAGCATTTGACAATGATATCATTGATGTTTGTCGGGTCGAGAGAGAGAGCGATCGAGTAGTGTTCGATGGCTGCGTCAAGGTCCTTGGACTCCATTAAGGTGTCGCCCTGTTTCTCAAGTTTCTTGACACAACGTCGTCGAAAATCTGGAGGGGATTTTCAGATCAGTCTCAGTGTCGCAACTCAGACTGCTCACCAACTTCCCATGTTCGTTTATTAGGGGTGTGCATCTTGCGAAAACATTCAATCGCTTCTAGAACGCGGTCACTGCCTTCAAGAACATCGCAAATCACTCGATAGACGTGTGACTTCGGAACATCATCGAACTATATGGAGTGAGAATTATCATCAACTCCAGACTAGCGAAACATACCTCCTTGACTGCAGCATTCAATGCCTCATTGGCCGAGGAACCAGTCAGCACTACCGTTGCCCATTGATACAGACGAGCATCGCTGAGGTGGTCCTCATAAGTGGATTTTTGCGCGTGACCATCAGGGGTAATCTGCACAGCCTTTTCGAACCACTGGACGGCCTTCTTGAGATCAATGGTGTTGTAGCACAGCTGGAAGCGTCTCTGTAACGCGAGACCGATGTTGTCGAATCTAACAGGTTTGTCGAAATAGCCCTCTGGAACCTCGTCTGCGGCTCTGACCCATTTTGGAATTAACTCGTGAAGCTTGTTCAAGTCGTCAGAGATCTTGAGTTGAATGAGTTCATGTGTCTGCAGAACGACGTCTGCGGCACGGTGCACATGGGTATCCCGAGGGCAGATGGTCTCGAGCTCGTTGATGTACTTGTGTAGTGTGCTTCGGGGTACTTGGACTCCTGATGCACGATAATACAAAAGAGCTTGTGATAGATATAACAACGTCATAGGCCGATCCCGGTGATCACCAGCGCGCAGCCTCAGTGCTTCCTTGAACAGCGAGGTAGAGTGATGAAAATGTTGGTGTGCGTGATGAAACTGATCAGAGAGAAATTCTGCTTTAGCGAGATTAAACATGGCAACAACGTGACGCGGATCATCCTTGAGGCACTTTTTTAGAGCTTGGGTGAAAGATGTAGCGGAAGATTCGAGATCTTTTTCGTTATAGTTTCTGTAGTAGCCAAGAAGTGCGTGGTGCCCCTCATCTGTCAGATCTATGACGTCTGGGAGCGTTGAATGCTCTTTCCGGTCCTATGACAAGCAGACTCTTCAGAAAGAAAACGATGATGGTGACAACCCTTAACCTACATTATCGTCGACACGACTAGACATCCAGTTCTTACAATACCATGGTCGCGCAGAAACGAGGAGTGATATGGAGCGTGACATGCGTGATTCCTTGATCGTGAATGCTGTGGACAGTTGAATATGTCAAGTTGCAGCAGATCTACAGGAATTTTGTCCTCACGTCTAGTCCGCTCGAGCAGATCGGATACACGTATCTCCAATGTGCCAATAGGCTCTCCACTTCCTAACATTGGGGAAAACTCGAAAGATGCACAGAGAACCAGTCGAACTTTGGTGGATGAAGCAGATGGCCTGAAAAGTCATCAGCAAGGGTAATCGCAGGACGAAACCTTGATGGTGTCGCACAGGTAGATCCGGTCATTCCATTGGATATTGTGATCATCCACCAGTGCAGGCTTATTTTCAGTCAACCTGGATATGTCACCATCGATCTCAACGCGAACAAAGAATCCAACAGGAACATATCCAAGGCTGACAGTGACGTTTTCAGCACATATATCTGCATGATAATTGTCAGCTCTCCAAGAAAAGACTGCAACAAAGGCTCATACGTGTGATGACGACTCGCAGCTTGGAACTTTCGGTCACCTGTGCTAGCACACCATTGGGATCTTCACTGGTAATGTGGAGTAGTTGACGGGTCCAACACAAGTGAATTTAAACTTACAGTCTCCGTTCCAGCCAAATCGCATCTGGCAGGATGGAACTTAGCAGTAGTCATTGATATGGTGACGGAAAACTTGCTATTGCGAGAGCGAGTGTTATACTCCCCCTTTACGTGTTCCAGGAGCTCATCTTCCTGTATCACCATTGACTTCGACTAGAAGGATGGTTCGTGTCTGAATGCAAAGGAAACAGAACTCCACATGCCTTTTCCAACAACTTGATCCAAACATCATCGTGACTAATGACTACGTCAGCCTTGGAAGTCTAATGCAAACGATCAATTAACCCAGTGTGGTACTCTTCATTCAAAGCACTTACCTCCAATAGGTAATTATTGACGACGTCTAAATAATGAGGTTGCTGTATAACAGATCAGTCTTTGCAAACGCTAGATTGAAAGATTGCACAGACTCGATATAGTTCCGGATCGAACTTGATACCTGCGGTAAGTCATAACAATCAAATAGAGTATGAAATAATAAAAAGGCCTCACTAGTGCCAATGGGCGGTATGATTACTCCAAACTGCGATGCCAGACACTTGAGACTCTCGATAAGCAATTCGAAACAGTTGCGCCATCCCTGTATTGGCCCCACAATAGTAACCCCCAGTTTCGGTCTGACTGTCATCTTGAAACCTTTAATGAGAACGGTCTGGTTTTCAAACTGAGTATCCTTGTGACACGATTGCGAATCCAGGTTAGGAAACTCAGGCTTCCATTGGTAGACCGGAAGGTGATTAACTGATTTCTGGACGAGGACCTTTTCCCCATCCACGTCCCGACGTCCATGAAAGGATGCCAAAGTCCATGAGTTCGTTTGGTAAAGGCCAGTAATCAAGTACAGGGAGTTACGACGAGCGGAAAGACACCAACGATGTGCATGCTTTATGGCAAGCTCTTGAAACTCGTCCAATGTCTGTTGGTCTTGAAGGTCATGTAATGTTGCGCCTGATGGCAAGATCAGTATAGCACCCCTCTCAGCGGTTGCAGTGAATTCGTAGATGCCACTGCACAAAGTATTGTCAAGGTATTCGACTTATTGGCGACGGTGTATAGGCTAGGTACCTTTCCTGAGTTGTGGCGCGCTGCTTGACGCCAGTAAAGAATGAGTGTTCAACGAGGACAGCGGTAGCGTCTTTGCATATCAGGTCCTTGTCCAACTGAATCGCCTGGAATTGGTCACTGTCGGAAGGCGATGGGCAACGTATGTTGCAGTGGACGTGGAACGCGCCAGTTTCGTCAACATGGCCAACATCCCCAATGCGAAGGCCCTCTGGGTGGCTTGAAAAGTTGGGGCGACGCAGAGGGTAGCCCCGATTCTGTTGCAAGTTATTTGCGTAGACGTCTTGCAGAGCGACGTTTGACATTTGGAGCTGGAGCGGAGTCCACGGTGCATGGCCACGATGCAGTACTGAACTATATATTATTCGTGCTGACTGAGTATGGCAGTGTCGTGCAGCATTTTTGACACATGGCGGGCTTCGCGCACTCGCAGCGTCGAGTTCGGGCCTCTACTACGCCGGCCCCCTCCGGCTCCTCGCACACGAGATCTCGGAGTGGCTGAACAGCTCTGAGGACGGATCGTCTCCTCGGGATGGATCCTGAAGTTTGAACGTCGGAACCCGACATGACCACCAACACGCACGCCGTTCAGCGCTCAGCGAGCTATGGAAGAGAGCCCATGCGAAACCGTGAGTACCAGAAGCCACCATATGATATCCATGTCCAAAAACACGAATCACCGCGATAATGTACTATGTAACACTCACTGGTGAATGCTGTATTAGCGCTCAGCGTGTTCGCACGTGTCCTGCAACGCGGTAGCTGGCACCCTGCTAGGTGGCCTTCAGTTCTTACTCCAGCCCTCGCGACTGCTCATCTGGCACTGGAACTCTCCCATCCTTTGCGCTTCATACTCAATGTCCTATTACTCAGTGTTCGGAGCGTTCATTTTGCTCGCAGCCTTGTCACTGATAGGCCTGTGCTGGCGGAGGCCACCAAGGGCGTCCGAGTCTCGCACCACTCAGGACGAGCCACGAAATTCCAGCGGGACATGGCCTCAGGGTATAATGGCTATTCCATTTAGATGTTACGGTGACACTGACTTGTTTATGTAAAACTAGATTCATTGGATTTTACATGCAAAATCGACTCGACGCGGGTATCATCGTTGGCATTTCTTGCTGACGGGAGACTCATAACGAGCTCTTCTCGAAACGACAACCATATGATTCTAATCTGGGTTGCGGAACATGGCCGACTTGAGGAGATGGAGTCACCAATCGAACATGGAGGAGGCGTTGCGATAACCGCCGTAGTTGCCTATGGAGACGGAAGATACCTCATCAGCGGGGATGAACATGGAAAACTGATATTTTGGGAGGACATAAAAACTTCTTCGATCCAGAAGGCTACAGTGTTGCAAGTAGCAAATTCGGAGATCACAGCACTGGATGTAGGCCCGGACTCATTGCGCGCTGTGAGTGGGTCGAAAAACGGCCACGTGGTCGTTTGGTGCACGCAGAAAAAAGAATGCCTCGTGGGCCCTTTGAGAAACGAGAATTCCTCTCCAGTGTTGTCGGTCAAGTTCTCACCAAGGGGTGATCGCATCGCATCAGCTCATCATTTAGCTGGCTCGGACGTCCACTCGATTCGCATTTGGCACAGTTCCACCGGGGCACAACTATGGTCCGTACCGATGGCTTCGTCGACTTACTCGCTTGCTTGGTCTGCCGATGGCCGACGGTTGTTTGCTGGGGCATCTTTTGGTTCTATCAAGTACTTTGATATCGTAACCCAATCTCCTCTCGGAGAATGGCGGGCGCCTTGCAGAGACCTCATAACCACTCTTTGCACCACACTCGAAGACCAATTACTCGTTTCCGCTTCAGTGGCTTCACCAGGGCATGCAAGCGGTATTGATATATGGGATATATCAGGTACCGTTCCTTCTAGACCCCTTCTCTGGCGCGATGGGGTACATTTGGCGACCATTTCGCGGGATGATGCTCGTCTTGCCATCATAGAAGAAAAGAACAAATTTAGCATGTGGAACCTCTCGTCTGCCATTGATGGGTTCTCCCCTGGCTACTGCGTAAGTTTACAAAAATATCAATGAACACCTGTTTCTAAATCTTCTCAGCGTCTCCCACCTTTGACCGACCAAGGGGAACCGGTAGGTCACGTTTATCTGGTTGAGTATTAACTCAACTCACCCATTGTTCGTTGCGTACAGTTTACTTATGTCAGTAACGCAGTATACTGCGCGTGGACAAGCAGTAACTTAGAACTGGCCGAGAAAACGCTATCAAAAGAAATCAAGGAACATACTACTTCCCCACGTCTCATTTCGTATCACTATGCCAACCGTGCCCTCGTTCGCGTTCGGAGAAAATACTGGGATAGTGCATTACGGGATGCTAAAGCAGCCATGGTAACTTATTCTTCCTCTTAGTTTTATCAGAAACTTAGACGTACCTACAGTCAAGTGACGGTCCAATTCCAATGATTGCGTACATTGTGAAGGGTCTTGCCACTTACCGTGAGAAACGAGAAACGATGTGTATAGCGTTAGAGGTGTTCGAATCTGCTGTTCGTGACTGTGATGCCAATGACATCAAGGATTTCATTCGATCCATCAAGGTGGGATATACCACCCGAGAGTATTATCGAGGTACTGAATACTGCGTACTTAGGACATTGCCTTTTCCGATGGCACCTCCGTTGCTCTGTCGGATACCAGCTTATGTCAATTAGTTAAGGTAAGCCGAGTAACGCAACTCATGGGAATAGTCAGCATTAATCATCAAAGATACAGGCTCGAAAGCTTTTTCTTTGTGCAAGTAGCTGTAAGGATGCAGAAAACTTCGAGAAAGTAATGGAATTGTTGGATGAGATTCCTGATCTGGGTCGGCTTCTGCATGCTCCCGAAATAAAAACTTTTTCTCTAGTAAGTTACTTGCAAAAATATTTTCCCATGCAATGACGCGCGTCACAAGATATTTGATTGGGACATATGTAGTCTGCTTTCTGATATTCACAAACTACGTTGCCAAGCCTTGATCAAGCTCAAGTCGAATTGTTCTCTAAAGGCAATCAACTACTTTTCCGCAGAAGAGAACGACATCAGCGAAGTGTTGGAATCCGTGACTGCGAAACTTAGCTCGCTCAGTGGTGAGGGGTATTTCGATGCGTTCACATAGGTTACACCCCATCTGACATCTATTCTAGAGGAGTTTGGCGATGAAGCAAGTCTTTATGATAGGCATGACGAGGCTTTTGCGTGGTATACTGAAGCATTGGTCCTCGTTGGGTGTCCCTCGGGTCAGTCAAGTCAAATCCCAATTCCGTTTGTTGTATTGAGGCTCTCGTACTAGATATCGTGAACGGCTCAGCGGTCGGCAACCGTGTGGCGGTGGCTACTAGGGATGATCAGGCAGTTTCACAGTGCTTGGTTTCGCTACGGTGCCGCCCAAAATGCATCGCTCATCTCTTCAGTAATCGAAGCGAGATAAAGGCAAGATTGGAACTATGGGAGGATGCTTTGGCAGACGCCGAATGGGTAATTTGTTTGTCGCATGTTTGCCAAGGTGTTTCTTAAAAACGACTACCCCAGGCCATCCAAGCAGACGCATCACATTCTTCGGGACATCACAGGAAGTATGTGGCATTGCATGCGATGGGGCGTTACAAGGAGGCGTGCGCCACGTTGAGCGATCCGAACCCGGAGAAAGACGGTAAGTGTTGCCCATATCAGTCTGACGGCCAGATAATGATTGCTTTCCACAGAGCTGAACAAGAGTTACCGCGATACAGTCTCTAAAATCGATAAAATGATAAAACAGATTTTCAACGAATCCCCATTCATACTCATCGACGTCAAGGACGGTCGTCTCTGTAACCAGGAGGAGCAAAAACGCAGATTCAAGATGGACTCCTCCTTCTTCGAGCTTGTCTCGCTTGTAGTCTCGTCCATGCTCCAGGCAAAGGCGCCAGGAACGGTGGAGATTGAGAAAGTCATCAAGAAGTATTTCCTCTACGTCATGCTATCTCATACATGGGAAGATCAAGAACCGTTATTTCACGACGTCTCTGAAGCTTCGGTTTATGACACTTCATTCATGAAGTTAGTCAAGTTCTGTGAGATGGTCCGGGACAACTACGAACAATATCGATGGTCGTGGAACGATACGTGCTGCATCAATAAAACTGACACAGACGAGTACCAGAAGTCGATCAGCTCTATGTACAAATGGTACAGTAATTCGGCGCTCACCCTTGTCCTCCTTGCCGACCCATCCCAAAACCCCATTCCTCCACCCAATAATCCAACACTCGCGCATAACCGATGGATGTTTCGCGCATGGACATTGCAGGAACTTCTTGCCCCAAAAGTTATACGATTCTACTACCGCACATGGGAACTGTATCTCGGTGATTCGGAGCACTTTAACCACAAAGACTCGCCCAGGATCAAATCAGAGCTAGCGAAAGCCACTGGTATCGAGGAGGATAGTCTTGTTCACTTTTATCCCGAAAGGCTTCCTGTTCGCGAAAAGCTCCGCGTGGCATCATGTCGTAAAGCCAGCGCGGAAGTTGATATCGCATATTCTCTGTTGGGGATATTCAGGAGTGACATGCCTGTGGATTACAATCGTCATGACGCCGAAACCGCGCTCGGACTACTGCTGCAGGAAATCGTACAGCGCCGAGGCGACGTTACTATTCTTGATTGGTTTGGGAAGCCATCAGGATTCCACAGCTCTCTTCCTGCCGACATTTCCGTTTACAGCCAAACCCCATACAAACTGCCCTCCATCACAGACGACGAGCTTGACAAGCGAGTCAAAGAATTATCGCGTACGCTACCGAGACAAGAGGTCACTAGTTTCTATAACAAGCTCATCAGTTTGGGTTCGGAACCACCCACGTTCGATAACCGCAAACTTAGACTTCCCTGCATCACGATTTCTGTCACCGACGTCACCCCTTGTGCAACCCCTCCTGTTTATGTTGCCTCGACTGAGGCTCTTGGGACTTTCAAGTTCTCAGCCACGAATGCACCCTCTGAGTGGTGTCAGGAAGATGTTGTGCTCGTCTATCCGTGGATTTTTGAACTCAATCAAGAGATCAATCGTCGTGAGGGGAACGAATACACGAAGGCACTACGGGTGGTTGCATATATGGAGCGAGGATTCAGAGCACTCTTGTTCGGAAAGCGGTTACACGCTCGTGAACGGGTGGGGTACAGACGAGTAGCTGCCGAGCAGCATATTGATATTCCCATTCATGAGTTGATTTGTTGGAAGGGTATAGCGGCCAAGTCATTGGAGATCTTTGATTAGTTGTGACATGTAAAATTATGGGGCTAGGTACACAACTTTGGGGTCGATAGGGATTATCTTTTGACTACGGATGGCACAATGATCATAATACTATATCTTTACAATTAGTTGCTCGAACAACTGCTTCAACTTGCATCGCGGCGGTTCACCAAGTAGTACTAACAGACCAAGTATCACTAAAGTTAGTGCTTTCACGAGTCGCTGCTACACATATCCTTGCAATGATACAACTGTGTCATTTTGGCGCTACATCGACACGGCGTTAACCAAAAATCACTGGTATCATCGCAAGCTGACTCTCAACAATCAGATTTCAATATAACTTCTGATCAGTACGAGCTATGCTCAAGAAAATCAATTTCCGATTCCGTGGGCAGAACCAAACCACTGGAGAAAGAGGGCAAGTCCTGGTTAACCAGCGTGCATTGGTCCGCAAAGTCCTCGCTCGTTAATCACACGATTTTGCTCGTAAGTATCATTGGTGATTGCTTCGTTCAACAGTATTTCCGATTGCATTTCCATCTGGCCAGTGTTTCGAGAACTTCTTCAGAACGCGGATGATGCGGAATCTGAAACTGTCATAATTTGTTTTCAAACTAAGGAGTCTTCTGATGTAAGAGACCACACATCTAATTTGTAGTGACCTCATTTTTTTTTCCAGATCATAAAGTGGACCTTCGAGAACACTGGGAATCCGTTCAAGAAAGCTGATTGGGAACGACTCACGGAAATTGGTATGTTACCTACCTCTCGACACATAGACTCTCATGCAACTTAATCTGTCTAGCCAATGGCAACCCTCATTCAGGGAAGGTTGGCGCATTCGGTGTTGGTAAGTCGGCCACCTATTGGAAATCTAGTAGTTGTGTCAATATTATCTGGGAGGTTTCTACACGGTATTCTCTGTCACTGATCAGCCTGTTGTAATCTCTGGTGGTGCGTCCTGGTCATCTTTCTAGATATGTTTGACGATAAGTAGAGTGGAAGGGCGTGAGATGGAGTTCCATTGGGAAGGCGATATAGGTCCTGTAAGGGTCCATCAATCCTAACAGGCTATATTCTCACATAAAACCTACTTATACTTCCACTCGATTGGATGTTCTACGAAGGAAATGGGAGCGATAATCGAGATCCCGCTCCAGAAACCTACTCAAATGCCGGAATCGGAAAGGAACAATTTGTTAAAATTTCTTGCGACGTCGATCATTTTCATGCAAAAACTGAGGGATATTCGAGTTTTTTGGAATGCAGATTGCATTGGCCATATCAGCAAGTCTGAGCAGAAAACTATACATATCGGACTTGCCATTACACTGAAGGATGCGGATCCTTCAAAATCAATGACCTTGGAACCGCTTCAACTTCGACGTCGTCGTGAGTTCCATTCATGGTGCAAAATGCATGTTCTGACATAGCATTTGACCAGCAATTACTATCCAATATGCCCCGAACATAAATTCCACCCCAACAACAGTGAATCTGGATGTATTCACCATTTCCGCAGACGTCAAGATGAACAAAGAGCTCGCAAAAGAACTATCTCGGTGTATGGTCAAGGAACAAGGTTCTAGAGTCGACTATAGCCTGATATACGTGGGTTTTTATTATGATCAGTGAATATTAGCACCTAGATACTGACTACACTTAGACCGGGAAGGATGAGTACGATCAGAGCTTCGTGGATAAACAACACGAAAGTATATTCCAAGGGCTTCGTGCCGACTTGGATAAGTATGTATACTTTGCATGGGCAAGAAACACTTTCACTGATCCAGATCCCTGACTAGAGAGGCGTTGTGTTCAACGATCTTTATTGTCTGTAGACCATTGCAGAACTCTCGTCGACTGGATTCGTTGACGTCATTCTCCAGGGTCATTCCACCCGTCAAACAACGGGTATTTGTGGTCATATGGCCTCGCAGTTTATCCCCACTGTTGAGCGTGAATCTATAGATCTAGTGTAAGCTCTTCTCTATCTGAATGGGCAGATCAAAAGTACTCATTCGAAATACAAGTGACCAGAATATTGCTAGTATGTACCTGGGTTCATTCTCAATAAGAAAAAGGCTAAACCGCCATCATGATCACTCCCTTAGTATGGAATAATGAACTATTGCATCTCGGAGGATTCCTATCACGTGCTATCTATGAGCTAGAGCTCTCCAGGATTCAAAGCGCATGGGATAACAAGTCCAAAGATCCTGGCTCTGATCTCGCGGGAGTACGCAAGCACTTCATTCACGTTCTCAAATTCTTTACCTTTTGCCCCACCACCCCCTCGCCAAAGGTTGCAGAAAAGCTACGCGAATCATTCTATGCGTGCACCTCATCTCCTCTACGACTTCTCTCTTCCGTTGGTGTACGGCAAGTCTCGAATATCAGGTTGTTTGACAAACACTGCGTGATATTCCTGAAGGATGTGCCGATGCTTTCACCACACTTCAGTGATTTGGCAGCGGACTTTGTTAAGGCACACCCAGAAAAGCAGGAAATACAATCCATAACGCCTCCAGACATTGAAAATGATCTGCAAGATCGTCCTTTCAACGAGTCAACTGGCGAGCTTGTTGCCTTCCTCCAATGGATTCTCCGCAAAGGGACCGTCGAAACAGCCCGTCTGCTGAAAGTAGCACATTTTCGGAATGCAGACGGACAAGTTATCCCACTGTCCTTCATACAGCACTTTATTGACCCCAAAAGACATGGGTCTTTTATCCCGCCGAAGAGTCCATTGCCACATTCAGTGATACCCCACCAAATTACTGAAACCATCCCTCCTATGATGCTCCAGCAGTTCGGCTGGAGAGAGTTTAGCGTCGTTGACTGGCTACGTCACATATCTTCCCGAGAAGTCAAATTGGCCAACCCAGAATACAACTTTACTCGATCGCTTGGTTGGGCTGAACGTGTATTGCATTCTGTTTGCGCCGCATGGAAGTTCGAGTCGTCCGGGGGTGATGTACTCGAAGTAGCGAAGTCGGTATTTGCAAGCGACAAGTGTATCCCAACAACGCACGGCCTACGTATCCCCGAGGAATCATGTCTTCCCACCTTAAACGTCACCAAATTTGATTTCCCGATAGTCAAGTTCTCTTCAAGCCATGAAATCAGTGACAATATGGGACAGTTCCTTCTCGCTTTAGGAGCCAGGAAACATCCTCCCCTACAACTCTATCTGGCACAGTGAGTTGATACATTGCATTCTTGATATGTTGACTGAATAATTTTCAGGAAAGGGTTGAAAACGTCCGATGTCATCCATCATCTCATTCAGCGAGGTAGCCTTAGCGACTTGGACACTGAGTTTCTGAGATCATCTCCTGTTTTCGCCACAAAAGGTACCCAAGGAGGTGGTAGCGAACTGAAACGCCTCGACCAGCTCTACCCGCCAATAGAAATATTTCAGAAACTTGGTTTGCCCCTCATAGATTGGGGTGCAGAATGGCAGGATACATCCCGCGAAGGTAATTCATCTGCATCAAGTCTGAAAACTGACTGAGGTTTCGCTTAGAGGTCAAACTCCTTTATGATCTTGGCTTGTGTCGCTTCCCGCCTCTGGGAGAAATCATCAAACTGTGTTCAAAGGACATTGAAATCGGCGAAGTTGCCTTCGGCTACCTGTGCAAACACTTTCGATCTAAGTATGATTCGGATTATAACGCCGACGAGTCTCGAAATATTGCATTCGTGCCTGCAAAGATCATGGGCGGTGTTGGTATTAGAAAGCCCGGGGAGGTATGTTACTTAATCTGAGAATATCTGAGATTTTATCCTGACCGGGGCTCGAATCGCTTCAGGTATTCATAGACAAACAGTGGGAAATACTCGGTTTTCCTGTCATTCAGCGCGAGCATGAAAAGAATGTCCTCGAACTTCTGGGAATACAGCAACATCCACCCTCCTCATTGATCCTCCAACAGCTGAAAGATCTTGAGAGCAATCCACTTGGCGAAGAAACCGCTCGTCAGTGGTTCGAAATTCTGTCTCATCATGTTCCAAGTAGGTAATATCCCTTGCATTCAAGTAGTAGTTAAGAGAGCTTATTGTCACCTTAGGATTTGAGAAGAGTGACCTCGACTGTATTTCCCGCTTGTGCATAGTTCCAAAGACCACTCTCGGAGACAAGAGAATGTTGACTCCTGCCGAGTGCTACTTAGGAGGGAGCACAAAGGACGACCTATACTCAAAGTTATTTTCACTTTGTCGACTTCGGTGCTGGGGATAAATTTTTGCGTGTTTGTGGTGCAAAGAACTATCCCACAGAAGATGATGTCGCCACGAGGCTGGTACGCGATCCCCCGGAGGTCCTTCGTCTCGCTGGATGGAAACGGTAAGCATAGCACATCCCAAGTACTACTCGTTGAGAAGGCCACAGATTCTTGGAAGAACTCAATCACCTCGCTTCCCATCCCGGGCGCATTGGCATCGAAACGAAATGCAAGATGATGCATCAGCCTGTGTTACTTGGATCGCGTCCATGCGAGGAAACCGGGAAACAAGAGAAGTCCTACGGACTATGGAAACCCAACGAAATTTTCATAGTGGATGACGTGCAAACCTTGCGCCAGTTTTCCGACTCCGTTGTTATTGCACCTCGAGATATACCTCGTCAACTTGAAGGCGAGGACACCGCATTTTTTCCTCCACATGCATGACTCATTGAATGTGAAGACTTTTACATTTCACTCGGGTGCCAATACCTGACCACAGCTGTTCAAGATCAACATAACGCAATTGATGAAATAAAAGATTAACAAATGTGCTCCAAATATCGAAATTTGATTCTGGAAAGGTTACCCATATTCCTTAACAACTATTCGCACCTCAAACCTGGAACGTCGGGGTCCCGGTTCTCTGGTGCCAACAAGATTACTGTCAAGGTCTGGAAGAAGTTGTTTGTTTCTAGAACACTCACAGTTGGAAAAGAGAGAACCGAAAAACGACAGGTGTCAGCGACCGCGATCTACGAATCAAAAACAATAAAGCTGTCGCTTACTTACCAGGTGGAGGAAAATAAGCACGAGTAAGTGTGTTCGCAGACCATTCCCTTTGGAGGCTATTTTAGCTCATGGATGCAAGCAGCCTGGCAACTACACTATGCAGAGTGTTTCTTGGTACAGACAACCGTCCCGACGTCGAATTTCTTACAACTTGCCTCGGGGCACGCGACATTTTGAAGCAAAGAGGGTATGAAAGTCAGTCAGATCTGTCCGAGCTAAACAATGCACACGAGGTTGACATCTATCCTGTGATTAATTCACAGTCTTTGAGCTTTCCCAATGTCTGGAAGACTGGCGGTTACCTGGCGCTGCAAACTTAGCCATTATAGGCGATCCAGTGATCCCCGGCTATCGCGCGACGAAAGAGACGTGCCGCGATCTCATGACCACAGACGAGCAACCCACTACAAATGCGTCTCCCTCGCCATCTCCTGTCTGCACTCAGGCTACTATGGGAGTCTCCCTAGCTGGTACCACTACTGACATCCGCCAGTCTCACGAGTACGCTTGTCTTCCGGGAATATGCTGATACACGACTTCTTATCTATACTTTCCAGTCTGGTGAAGCATCCGAAGCACATGGGTGAGCAACCAGAAATAATAGCCAATAATATCTCACTGGTTGGGCAGAGTTCACCGTAAAAGAAGCGATCCGATTCCGAGCGAACAACCGCGGAGGTCAGGCGCCGTTGCTCCATCGCCACAGCAACTTTCAGAACTCGAAGAAGTCCATGGAAAACGGCTATTGTGATGCTTCTGCGTCAGTCGACGATTTACGGTACTTTCGTAAGGTTCCAGCACTCTGCCTCTTTCGATTTGCTTATAGGATCGCTAGGAGAAATACAGAACGTGGAGGTCCATTTCGCTAAAGGTAACTCTCTTTTGACAACGTATTTGCGTGCTAAACGCCCGTTAACCTCTGAACAGACATTCCTGATGCCGATGCAGCTCGTATATGCACACAAGAATTGCTCGACCGCTTCTTGGATATCATTCAGCGCATTGCCACAATTTACGATCTCCCCACCGAGTCATATCGCATATTCTACAATGCTGCTAGATCGGTAGCATTCAATTACGAAGGAACCGTATACCTCAACCTTTATTACTTTGAGCAATGGCGTGAGTGAACCCTCGGCGATTTGAATAGCGATGACGCTGAGGACCCCTCAACAAGACTACGAGAATGTCAAGGAAGGAAAAGAACAGCGAGCTCTGGCACTATGGTTCGTTCCATATGTTAGCATCCTTTGATACGCTGAGAGTCATCTTCTGGCAGGTTCCTTACCTTTGCCCACGAAATTGCACACAACCTCGTCGCCGACCATAATTCAGAGCATGAGTTTTGGTTTCTGGCGGTCTGTGAAATGCACATGGAAAAGTTCTCAAAACTGTAGGGTCTGTCGATTGGTCTGAGATTTACTTGTAGATGTGAGGTGTCGTACGAAAGGCTGGACGTTCGAGCGTTCAAGTGCGCTTCGGTTGAAAGTCGTTACAAGAGAATTGTATGCAAGCACTGCTATCGAGTGGGGTTTGTGTTACTTCTACGCATACAAAGGTACAAATATGGGTTGGTAACACATTACCGAAGACCCTGTAGGCTGAGAAGGTGCGGATGACGGGGTTAGGACCACGAAAGGAAATCGTCACAACGATGGTTGTTTGGTTCCAAAGCCTTTGCCAAACAAGTAACGCGCCGGCTGCCCAGAATCCACTTTGACAAATTTTGAACACTCATTCCATTCCCTGGGCCCCCCTAAAGATAGTTCTTCTTCTTTTTCCTTTGTCTCTCTTTCGATCCTCTCATGGACATACTACCTCAAAAACCAAGTTCAAGAGGAGAATCCGGGCGCGATCGCGACAATACCAAAGACCGGACGAGGAACAGGGACAGGAACCATCATCATCGGCCTCGGCACGACGATCGGGAAGGGTAGAGAGACAGGGTCAGAGATGAGGATAGGGACAGGAATAGGGAAAGGCATAGGGACAGAGAAAGGGACAGAGAAAGGGACAGGGACCGCAACCGCCACCACAATCACCGTCGCCGTCACGATGGCGGTCGATGTTCAGCATCCCCCACAGAAGAAGGAGAACTTCCCTCGAAACGATTGCGCACGTCTAAAAGAAAAGGCAAAGAGCCTATGCGAAGCGAGTACCACGAGCCACCACATGATGTCAAAGTGAAAATACCAGAGATCGGAGATGACTTTGTTCCGCCGGGGCGAACGATACGGAGTCCCCTCGAGCAGAACGCGCGCGTCAAAAAGGGAAGAAGACGGAAGGGGAGTGGGACGTGGGGAAGCCGACGAGGTCGAGCAATGAGGGTCGCGGGGCGAAGCGGAAGCACGACCGTTTGTCGGACGATGACGACGATGACGACCGAATTCAGAGATGGAGAGAGCGGTTCGAGCCGCTGGACACGAGGAAGACTCCGTGGGTATTTCAAGTCGACTGGGACAGTTGTCACAACGTGTCAGACGTAAGCTTTTATTTCCCCGACTGAGATGCCGGTCTACGTTAGAATTGATAAAGAGCGTAGGTTGTACCGCGAGGTGGAGGCATATATCAAGTACATGTCACCGACGCCTATCAAAACGAAGTTCGGGGCCCCGTGATCCAACAAGTTTCAAACGCAATCACATTCAAATTTCCAGATGCCCGAATAATACCCTTTGGAAGTTATGAGACAAAGCCTTATTTACCTAGTGGGTGTGCTCAAAGCGGTCAAGCCTGAGCATATTGTCTGACCGTACCCAGAGAGACTCCGAGACCATCGCACGTAGCAACAAGGCGAACGTGTTGCACGCACACTTTCAAGCGAGCAGAGATCACGTCCAAAGTTACCGTTATCTCGGGAGCAACAGTACCCATAGTCAAGTTCGTCACGGACTATGGACGTCTCAATGTGGACATGAGCGTCAACCAAGGCAATGGTGTCAAGGCAGGCAAGATAATCAACGGTTTCCTTCAACATATGCGGAGCTGTGGGTTCGCGTTACGATGCCTGATCGTTATCGTAAAGGCGTTTCTGAATCAACGCAGGATGAACGAGGTGTATACTGGTGGTTTGGGAAGCTACAGCATCGTCTGCTTGGCCATCAGTTTTCTGCAGATGCATCCCAAGCTCCGCAAAGGAGAAGTAGAACCGGAGAAGAACCTGGGAGTGCTCGTGATTCGGAGTTCTTTGACTACGGTCGGATATCAGTGCGTGGTGACCTGGTGGTTGACAAGTCTGACTGACTTCTTGCTTAGCGAATGACATCTCCAAGGGTTCCTATGGCATCAACAAGGTCCGCCAGACCTTCGCCGGTGCCTATGTGATCATGCAAGCGACAGCGTTCTCGCGTGCTGGGATGTTGAGCTCGCGCCGCGAGGGCCGCTCGTATCATCTGCGCACGACGACGAACCCAGCGGACATGAGCATCCTGTCGGGCATCTTGGGTGTAACGTAAGAGGTACGCCGCCATCGCCAATCGCAGAGCCTCTCCGGATTCCTTAGCGAATTTCCAGACCATCAACAACCGACGCCTCCTTGAAGAGGTATATGAAAAAAGGACATTGCATAAGCTTCTCCGGATGTCTCCGCAAACGTCGGTTGTCAGTGCCGATGTGCCTATCGACGACGACGACGAGAAAGGCAGGGTGCGAGAAGGATGGGATGGAGACATGGAACTCGAGTTTGACGACGACGCTCGACACGAGGTTGTGGAGGAAATCCCGACGACAGCGGGCGATATGAGATCCAGGCACGAGGTCCCATGCTGGACGACGAATGGAACGGACTAACTTGATACACTGACGACGTACACAACGGACGAGGATGATCTGTTGGAAAATGGGCTAGAGGACGATGCATATGACGTCGCGGGGTCGGACGACGACGAAAGAGCCGGATGAGTAGACGGCGGTCCTATTGGCTGTCGAAAGGCATAGACGAGTAGGACGAATGTGTACGAATCAGTACGATGATACCTGAATTTTGGGTCTGCCGCGGACTGGCGGAGAGCCGTGTGACAAGACGGGGCATAATTAGCACAACGCCCGTGTTGTAGCAAATCATTGCTGGAGAATTTCCTAGTCGTTCAATTCAAAACTGCTGTCGGTGCACCGCCGCGCTGTATTTCCGCGACCTTTTTTTCATCTTCGACCTACCCGGTCGCTGGCCATCCTCCGAGTCGAAGAATCAGGGCCGTTG
>JBBPPC010000330.1:0-21985 GCA_038091775.1 Leccinum olivaceopallidum | reverse complement strand
CTTTCAATGGCGTCTTTTTCATCACCTTTGATAGACATTGTGATTGTGACTAGATGAACGTCGAACCCTTTGGATTCTGTTCTCGTTCAATGCCATTCAAATGTCTTGTCGAAATGCTCACCACCGTTCCGGTTTTTCTATTATTCAAATGTCTCTTGGCAAGTATACTGGGCTGCTAGCGATCAGCGCTAAGCGGTGGAAAGAAGGAGGAACCTATAATTTACCGGCGCGTGTCGACAACTATCAGGCTGTGCACTTGGCGCTTGCCTTCGCCCACGTGCATCCCCTCGAAGTCAAAGTCCCCCACGTTACTAGATCGCTACACAACCCACCCCGTCCGAAGTATTATCAGACATTTTTTGAATTCCTCTCTCACAACTTCTCACTAGCACACCTCTTCCTCTCGATATCCTCGGTAGACGCCTTCGGGTTCGGCTCGGGTTCGGCTCGGGTTCGGCTCGCGCACTACAAAGTCCTATGTACATCGCACGGCAACCCGTCGTTAACACGATATCCGCGAGACGCTCGACGTACCTTGAGCGAATCCACATCGTCCCGGCTCTCCCGCCCACGAGAAAAATGTCGCAGTATAGCTTGCCAAGCTCGGACCCAGCGGAGCCTTCTTGATCACCGTCTCGTACATGTCCTGCGCGAACACGAGCGAGTAGGTGGTCCTACCCGGGAAGAGGGGAAAAGGTCAGAAGGGGGAGAGAGAAGAACAAACCACGAGTACTCACCCTTTTTTTTGCATGGGAACTAGTGTCCAGTACTTCGGTGACTGACGGCGCTCTGCCCAAAATAAAAGTTCAAGGACTGTGAGCTATGGATGAAGTTGTCAAGTCTAGGCTTATCTACCAAGTCCTCTTGTAGGTCTTTTCAGTCAAGCAATTCAAGCTCGTCAGTGGTGAGGCCGTGTGTCTCGAACAACATACTTCCTTGTCAGGCAGTCTCGGCCTGTCACTATGAGCAGGTTCGCGCACGCGCAGTCGAACGGGGCGGAGCCTCGTGTATTTGGATATGGGTATTGCGATACTTGTCTGTCGGTGAGACCATCGTGCAGGGCAGTCTATGACCACAGTCACCTACATTGACGCTGGAACGAATGGACGCCCACGTATATGCCTTTGGACGGTAGTATCGAGGCGGCAGAAAGTTACAGTACACGTGCCTTCTGCTCATTTAAAGTAGAAATGAATGGATGAGGTCAAGGCTAATCCACTTCAACAGTGAAGAGAGTCGGAGCTAGCCCGCAGCGGCCTCTCCCTCGCACTGGGTCCTCATAATGAATAGACGACGTCGGCGAGGGTGCCTTCTGCAGCGTCAGCACGGCAGCAAAGTCGGAATGAATTGATTACAAACCTCGTCGTAGTCGAATTGATCGTCGGCCGTGGGTATCGTGGGTGGGAACTCCACCTGCGCCATATGATGACATGTTTTGAACCAGAACAAAAAATGAACTAGTACCTCCAGTACATCGATGTCTGAATGGGATTCAACAAGTTCTTTCTGGTATTGGACGTCAGGACGGTGGGCTCAGATAACATCATGATGTCAACATGCATATACTCACATCTTTGAGGTATGATGGTGGCAGAACACCATGCAGGTTGCAGAGCATGATTATCAGGTGACACTGGCAGCAGTCACAATATCATCGTTTTCCGAAATGGCCATGGACCAGACGGTGTGGGGGTAGTCAATTACAGGTCCAATTCGTTGATGTGTTGTAGTATCCCAGAATGAGACCGATGAGCCAGCAGAGACTGCTATGCATGCTCCGTCGCATGCTAGTGTGATGCAGTATGGATTGTCTTCGCTCTTAATAGACCATTGCGAGAGCGTCGTCCTTGAGGACACGTCGAGACGGTGGATGTTGCTATCGACAAATGTGGCAAAGAGTCGTTTTCCATCGCCCGTCCAAGTGAGGGATCCATTGATACCCGAGTTGATTTTGATTGGAAAGTCTTTGAGGAGGGTGCCATCGAGACTGTCGTATATCCGAACGGACTCCTTCCACGCTGCAGTTGCGATGAATTTGCCGTTCGGAGAGAACTCGTCGTGTTCCAAAGGCCCGAGCATCGTGACTCGTTCACCCACTGTGGGAAACGACCAGACGCTGACCGTCTTGTCACGCGATCCAGTCGCGATTTTCGTCCCGTCGGATGAGATGCCCACTGCTCGCACTTGCTCGTCGTGTGCGTTGAACTCGTGCGCCTTTTCGAAGCTCGTCGAATTCCACACCACAACTCGACCACCTGCCCAGGAAACAAACATAGCACACCCACTTGCTATCCCGTGACACGACAAGATTGTTCACAAAGCCTACTTCAACGCCATCAAGTTCCGGTGGCCATAGTCGCATGATATTCCCTTTCTCGCCAGCGCTCACGTCGCACGAACAAGAGAAAAAAAAAGTATCCAGCCGACACACAACCAAATCGTTCACCACAGCGACTCACCGCAACGACGCCTTGGACGGCTTCGCAACCAACCCCTCCTCTCCGTTAGACCCCGAGCCCGAGCCCATCCCCGTACTCGCGTTTCGAATACTCGTCAACACCTCCTTGCAATACTTGCGCTTATCCACTAACCGCTGCAAAAAATTGGCCTGCTCCGCATCCGCCGAGGGAGGTTAAAGCGCCAGAGCCACCACCTCGCTCAACGCCCACCGCGTCAGCTTATAGTTCTTGGCGATGTGCGTCACCAGCAGGCCGTGCGAGGACAGGATCACTTTCGAGTGGTCGTAAATGTTGAACTAGCGTGGAGAGATGAGATAAAGAGAACGAGCAAAAAGAGCGTAAACTTGCCTGGAGAACGTCGTGACTCATCTTGAACACGATGACGTGCTTCAGCAGGTACACCTTGTTCTTCAAATTCTCTGGGAAATCCGACACCGAGAAATTCTTTTGTACATAGACCTGCCCATGTTGACGGGACGAGATATAATCAAAGCGACTGTCGTTGGTTGGCATTGAGCAACATATGCTCAACAGATCAAGAATACTCACTGTTTCAAGTTATCAACGTCGTGCTGTCGTTAAAGTGCACGCCCACCGAATCGTCCGTCAAGCGTGTCCCATCCCATACTTGTTGCAATAGTCCACTCCCGAGAAGATAGACACTTGCTCGTGCTTGTGCTCGTGGCAGGTGGAGGTGTACTGGCGACACTCGTGTTACCCCGTCGGGTTCGTGCCGCTGCTCGTTCCCGTGCGTATATACTCTACCGGTGCCGACCTCGGGGGACGAACGCTCCAACCAGGCGAGGCGGACGGCCTTTGGCGATGCATTCGTGCGGACGTGCACCCAGATCCTGCGGGGTGATGACGCCCACATTTCAGTACCGACTGCAGCCGAAGAAGCAATGCTTGAAGAAGACCAGGAGGACGAAGGAAATGAAGATGGGGAAGATGGGGACGTACCTCCGGCGGCGCACACTTCCATTCCCAAGCTGACCGTGCACACGGTCGCATCGATGCTCGCGGGCGCTTCGAGGGGCACACGACGCTCAACGAATAGGAGCAGCGTGCGTGCGGTGCTCAGGGTAATGCATGGTGGGAATGCTTACCCCTCCTCCTACGCGTACCAAGATGAGCACAGGAGCTCAACGGAGCGGGCGGCGGCGGCGTGGGTGCTCGACCCGTGTAATCTCGCCGAGGGCATGCGTTGCGACAAGACTCACATTCTGTAATGACGTTGGCTACCAGACAAACAGTTCCACTGTGGAAAGGCGTCGTCGTGCAAGTTGCCCTTCAGCTTCAGTTCGAAGTGGTTCGACTCATGTCTCCCATATCAAGAGAAATCACGGTCACAAGGTTTATCCTACAGACCCGACATCCCTCGCAGCACCTGTTCCGAACCGAGTGAGCATCATGCTTCGAGGGTCAAGGGTTCAATATTCAATCATAGACAGGAAATGCACTGCTCAAGCACATGATCATCGACCATAGTATATTACCTATAGTATCATTCTTCTTGCGTCTCCGACGAGCAACAACACAACCAATTGGGAAACAAAATGGAAAGCTTGACGTTCTCCGACTCTTTCTAATGCTTGCTATAAGTTTCGCAATATGTGCTCAAGGAAAGTGGGCGCACGCTCAAATAAATTCTCTGAGTTGATGGTTGACCTATATCTTTTGCGTGTCGTGCCTTGTACCACGTGAGTTCCTACGATGTGGTCGATGTCAACGGACGACCTACCTCACTGGCTGGCTTCGGATCCGGAGGACGTCCGGTGCTAGTGCTACCACTGTGGTCACCGTTCACATCTGACGGAAGAGCTGCGTCGCTCGATGGCTCTGGATTCGGATGACGACCTCCAGTGTTAGTGTCGCGGTCTCCATCTGCACGAGGCCTGGCCTTCTTCTTCTTCTTCGTCTGCAAGGAAAAAAAATTAAACGATGGCATCGACAACTTCAAACACCTACTGGTTCTCCAACCCTTCTGACCGTTCGCTAATTAGATGATAGTTTAGATGGACCAGGTTCACTTCATTGAAGAAGCACTCACTGGTATACCTTGAGCTTTGGCCATTGTCGAAAATGCTCTGTTCGAGGCATTCATCACGTTCTCTGTTGACCTAGATTGAATGCTGGCAAGACGACGAGGCTTAGGGACTGCGGGTTCTCTGAAGCTCTTCTTCCACCTAAAGATTCGAAGGAATCGAGACGGCGGCACACTATCGACAAGTTTCTTTGAGCGTATCTCTGGGGTGGAGGTCATGAAGTGGACTGGAGGCTGCGATGTGGAGTGGGATAGGACAGGCGGTGGAAGCTGGTCCTCATGATGAACAGACGACGCCAGCGAGGGAGCCTACCGTAGCGTCAGCACGGCGGCGAAGTCAGAACGAATCGATCACAAACCTCGTCGTAGTTGAACTGATCGTCAACCGTGGGCGCCGTGTGTGGGAGCTCTACCTGTGCCTTATGATGATATGTTTCGAACGGGAAAGGAACGAACTCATACTTCCAGTAATTCAACATTGCTGTTCGATTTGTATTCGACAAGTTCTTTCTGATGTACGTTGGACGTCAGGACGGGGGTCTCAGATAAAAATGTCACTTCAACATGCATATACTCACATGCTTGAGGTATGATATTGGCAGGACGCCATGCAGATTGCGGATCATGATTGTCTTGTGACCCGCAGTCACCATATCATCGTTTTCCGAAATGGCCATGGATGAAACAGTATGAGGGTAGTCAATGACAGGTCCAATTTGTTGATGTGTTGTAGTATCCCAGAATGAGACCGACGAGCCGGCAGAGACTGCTACGCATGCGCCGTTGCATGCCAGTGCGATGCAGTATGGATTGTCGTCGCTTTGAATAGACCACTGCGAGAGCACCGTCTTGGAGGACACGTCGAAACAGTGGATGTTGCTATCGACAGATGTGCCAAAGAGTCGTTTTCCATCGCCCGTCCAGGCGAGGGATCTATTGAATCCCGAGTTGACTTCGATTGGAAAGTCTTTGAGGAGGGTGCCATCAAGACTGTCGTAAATCCGAACGGACTCGGTATTCCACGTGGCAGTTGCAATAAATTTGCGGTCCGGAGAGAATTTGACCGTGACCAAGTGATCGTTGTGTTCCAAAGGCCCGAGCAGTCGCTTCCCCGTGAGAAACGACCAGACACTGAGCATCCCGCCATCCGATCCAGTCGCGATTTTCGTCCCATCGACTGAAATGTCCACTGCATAGACCGCCCTGTCGTGTGCTTTGAACTGGGTTTCCTTTTCGAAGGTCGTCGAATTCCACACCACAACTTTACCACTCCCCGTCCCAGCCACCACCCACTTGCCGTCTCTTGACACGACAAGATCGTTCACAAGACTTCCAGCATCCATTGACATTCCTACCTCCATGCCATCCTCCGCTCGCCATCGTCGGATCATCCCTGCTCTGCCACCGCTTACGACCTCCTTCCCGCCAGCGAGAAACACGATCGAATACACATCATCCGGATCTTCGATTTTGATCGGGTTTGTGTCCCTCTGGTCAACCGTGACTATGCGGGGGGAGGGTCCACCTGTGTCATCGCCCGTTTCTGGGTATAAGTATTCCACTTTCAATGGCCTCTTTTTCATCACCTTTGACAGACATTGTGACTAGAGGAACGTAGAATTCTCTTTCAATGTCATTCGAATGTCGCTCACCGTCTCTTGGAAAGTATACCGGGCTTGTCAGCAATCAGTGCTAAGCGGAGGAAAGAAGGATGAACCTGCGCGTGTCAACATCAGGCTGTGTACTTGGCGCTTGCCTTCGCCCATATACATTCATTGCACTCGTTCGAATTCCACACCACAACAAGACCACTGTCCGTCCCAGCTACCACCCACTTGCCATTCCGTGACACGACAAGATCGTTCACAAAGCTTCTGACATCCAATGCTGCCATCCCTACTTCCACGCCATCTTCGGGTCGCCATCGTCGAATATTCCCATCCTCGCCAGCGCTCACGACCTCCTTCCCGCTAGCAAGAAACACGATCGAAATATTTCGATTAGCTTTGCGTCCCTTTCTCCAACAGTAACCATACAGGGGAGGGTCCGCCATTGTCGTCGCTCCTTTCTGGGTCTCCATTGATATTCTGCTTTGGATGACCTCACCATTGATAGACATTGCTCTTTGGAGAGGTTCGTCGATTTTCTCCCTGACTAGCTACATAATGTCGTCAATGAAATTTTGTTCATCGCTTTATGCGTCTCTTGGAAAGTATACTGGGTTGGCGATCAGCGCCGAGCAGCGGGTACCGCGTGTCTCTAAAACCCACATATATGAACCGCTCCAGAATCTGTGACCGCGGTCACGGAGACTTACCTTGACGCAGGAACGAATGGATGCCCGCATATATCTTTGGATGATGATATCGAGGCAGCACACACGTCTTTTCTTCGTTTCAAAGTAGAAAGAACGAATAAGGTGAAGGCTACTCCACTTCAACAGCTAAGAGAAGCGCTAGCACGCAATGGCCTCTCCCTCGCACACTGCTCCCCACCCGACGGCCTCGAACCGTTCGTCAACACCTCCCAATACTTTCAAGTAAGCTTGTTTACCCACCAATCATTGATCCATACCAGTCTCCTACTGATTGTCTCACGAATTATTGCGCCGCTTTCAAGCCATCAACTCACGCTTACCGCGTCCGAGTCACCATGTACGATATTCCTATCGATAGCGTCAAGTTTCGACGAAGTAAAAAGGACAAGGAAAGGAAATACATGGTAAACGCGGTGCAAAATGACCCGCACTTTTCCGAACTACGTGAGCATCCTGCTTCAAGGGTTTAATATTCAGTCATAGACGGGCAATGCACCGCTCAAGCACATGATCATCGATCATCGACCACACACTCGCAATATGGCGCACTGAATAAAAACCTCGCATAGTATATTACCCATAGTATCATTCTCCTAGCGTCTCCGACGAGCAGCAACACAACCAATTGGGAAACAAAATGGAAAGATTGACGTTCTTTGACTCTTTCTAATATTTGCTGTAAGTTTCGCAACATGTACTCAAGGAAAGTGGGCGCACGCTCAAATGAATTCTCTGAGTCGAGAATTGACCTGTATCTTTTGCGGGTTGTGCCTTGTACGACGTGAGTTCTAGCTTCGGATCCGGAGGACGTCCGGTGCTAGTACTACCACTGTGGTCAGCGTTCACATCTGACGGAAGAGCTACGTCGCTCGATGGCCCTGGATTCGGACGACCTCCGCCCGCACGAGGTTTGGCTTTCGACTTCTTCTCTTTCTTCTTCTACAAGGAAAGATAAACGATGGCATCTGTGGGCCCAATGGACAACTTGAAACACCTACTGGTTTCTCAAGCCTCATGACCGTTCGCTAAGCTGATAAATTAGACGGACCAGGTTCACTTCAAGGAGCACTCACGCCTCGACGGCGACCTTCGGCCATTGTCGAAAATGCTCTGTTCGAGGTATTCACATTCTCTGCTGACCTGGATTTTCAGAATTCCGGGAAGGCGACGAGGCGATGAGACTGTAGGTTCTCTGATTCTCTTCTTCCACCTAAAAATCCGAAGGAACCAAGACGGCGGCACACTATCGTCAAGGTTCCGAGGCTCTGAGCGAATCTCTGGCGTGGAGGTCATGAGGTGGACTGGAGTCTGTGATGTGGAATGGGACGAGACAGGCGGTGGTACCTGGTCCTCATGATGAACAGACGATGCCAGTGAGGGAGCCTGCCATAGCGTCAACACGGAAGTGAAGGCGCAATGAATTGATCACAAACCTCGTCGTAGTTGAACTGATCGTCAGCCGTGGGTGCCGTGGGTGCCGTGGGTGGGAGCTCGACCTGCGCCGTATGGTGTCATATTTTGAACCGGAACAAAAATGAACTAGTACCTCCAATAAGTCAACATTGCTGTCTGAATGGGATTCAACAAGTTCTGTCTGATTTACATTGGACGTCAGGACGGTGGTCTCAGATAACCTGTTTTATAGTGCGTACACTCACATCCTTGAGTATGATGGTGGTTGGACACCATGGAGATTGCGGAGCGTGATTGTCTTGTCACCTGCAGCCACCATATCACAGTTTGCTGAGATTGCCATAGACCAAGCATCATGGGGATAGTCAATGGCAGGTCCAAATTGCTGATGTGTTGTAGTGTCCCAGAATGAGACCAATGAGTAAGCAGAGACTGCTATGCATGCGTTGTCGCATGCTAGTGTGATGCAGTATGGATTGTCGTTGCTGTGGATAGACCATTGCGAGAGCATCGTCCTCGAGGACACGTCGAGGAAGTGGATGTTGCTATCAATAGACAAGGTGAAAAGTTGCTTTCCATTGCCCGTCCAGGCGAGGGATCCGTTCAATCCCGAGTTCACTTGGATTGGAAAGTCTACGTGGAGGGTGCCATCGAGACTGTCGTAGATCCGAACGGACTTGTGATTCCACGTTGCAGTTGCAATGATTTTGCTGTCGGGAGAGAATTTGACCGCGACAACCCATTTGTCGTGTTCCAAAGGGCCATGCAGTCGCTCCCCCGTGGGAAACGACCAGACACTGACCGTCTTGTCATTTGATCCTGTCACGATTTCCGTCCCATCGTATGAGATGTCCACTGCTCGCACCACCCTGTCGTGTGCGTTGAACTGGGTTTCCTTTTCGAAGGTCGTTGAATTCCACACCACAACTTCACCATTCACCATCCCAGTCACCACCCACTTGCCATCTCGTGACACGACTAGATCCCTCACGATGCTTCCAACATCCATGGGCATTCCTACCTCCATGCCATCTTACATTCGCCATCGTCGGATCATCCCTGCTCTTCCACCGCTCACGACCTCATTCCCGCCAACGAGAAACGCGACAGAAAACACCCTATCCGGATGTTCGATTTTGATCAGGTTTGTGTCCCTCTGGTCAACCGTGACTATGCGGGGGGAGGGTCCACCCGTGTCGTCGCCCGTTTCTGGGTATATTCCGCTTGAAATGGCCTCTGTTTCATCACCTTTGATAGACATTGTGACTAGAGGAACGTCGAACCCTTCAAATTTTGTTCTCGTTCAATGTCGTTCGAATGTTTTGTCGACATGCTCATCGTCTCTCGGCAATTATACTGGGCTGCCAACGATCAGCGCTAAGCGGAGGAAAGGAGGAGGAATCTGCGCGGGTCAACATCAGGCTGTGCACTTGGCGCTTGCCTTCGCCCACGTGCATTCACTGAACTCATTCGGCGGCCTTTTCGAAGCTCGTCGAATTCTACTCCACAACAAGACCACCGCCCACTTGCCATCCCGACAAGATGGTTCACAAAGCTTCCGACATCCATTACCGCCATCACTACTTTCACGCTATCTTCCGTTCGCCATCGTCGAACATTCCCTTCCTCGCCTGCGCTCACGACCTCCTTCCCGTAGCGAGAAACACGATCGAAACCACATCATCCGCCGGATGATCAATTTCGATCAGCCTTGCGTCCCTTTGGCCAACCGTGACGATACAGGGGAAGGGTCCGCCAGTGTCGTTGCTCGTTTCGGGGTCTCTATCAATATCCTGCTTTGGATGGCCTCGTTTTTTATCACCATTCATAACATTGCTTCATGGAGAGGTTCGTCGATTTTCTCCCTGACTAGCTATGTCTCGTTACATAATGTTGTCAATGAAATTTCTGATCAACTTGCTCGCCGCTTCAAGCGTCTCTTGGAAAGTATACTGGGTTGACGATCGGCGCCGAGCAGCGGGTACCGCGTGTCTTTACAACCCACCAGGCTGTGCTGTTCCGCCCACGTGCACCCTTTCCCTTTGGCTCCCACCGCCCACAGCAAACCGCCAACTGAACCAAGTAATGTAGGGCTTTTTCGCATGGCAGACAGTGTTGGGTGACTGACTACGCTCTTCTCCTCACCCGGGCCACCATCGTATCTCTGGCAGTACCCCCATCGGTTAAAAAATAAGATGCTAAAGACTATAAGTCATAGATATTGACAAGTCTAAATTTATCGACCAAGAGCTCCACGTCTCGTCGTTCAAGCAACTCAAGCTCGTCAGCGGTGAGGCCTTGAGGCCGCGTGTCTCGAACAGCATACTGCCTTGTCAGGCAACCTCGACCTGTCACTATGAGCAGGTTCACGCACGCGTAGTAGTCGGACAGGGCGCTCATGTGTTCGGACATGGCATTTATGACACCTAAATGTTAATGAAACAGCCTCGATGTGAACCCAAACACCCCAGAAACAATAAAACACTACCTATTCGAATGCATTTTCTACAAGCATGAATTCCAAGTCCTCAGAAATTCACGAGGGAGAAAAGCAGATGACCTTTGGATGACCTTGCCGCGCTACTGACCGAAACAAAAGCATGCGAAACTACGCTAAAATTCATCTTGTGCTTCCCCCAACGATTGCAACTCGGATTCAAGCTTCAAGGCTTCATCTAGGCCTCTAGGAGCTACATTCATAGTGGGATACACGATAATGCACCTAATAGCCTATAACACCAGCGTATCCAACCTTATCTGGAAATGTTTACGATTCGATTCCCGTAATCATGCAAAAGCAGCCCACTGGCAGATACAGACTCGCAAAGCATTCCCCGTAAACGCATGTGGCATCATCGTTGCAAAACAAATAACTGTTGCCACATTTATTACAAGGGCACTTTTTGAACTTGCCCGACGTGCAGTACCCAATGGTGTCGTTTGGGTACTGAAATTTCAGGAAAGGTAGGCTGACAATCTGTGGTCCAAAAAGAAAGAAAAACATAGCACGACAGTACTGTTAGCACTACCGATCTTTCGATCGAGGTTACGGTTGCGAGAACAAATTCACCGTCAAGGGAGCAATCGCGTGTGAGGTTGGTACACGACGCATCACGCATGAAGATGCCATCAGTCACTTGAGAGGAAAGTGCAAGTCGGCAATCAACCCGTTGGAAAGAAGACACAGAAAGCAACGTACTATGCGTCTGTCCATACCAGGCATCGCGGACACCACGGCAGCAGCAGTAAAGAAAACGACCAGACTCTTGACAAAGTGCATGATGATATGTGTTATACTAGATGAGCGTTGAATGAACAAGGGGAGGGAGGGTGGGGAGGCGTAGGCGTAAGTTGTCAGACCAGCTGCATGGGCGATCTTCCGGAGATGCAGAGGTTGTCGGATCGACTCGATGGAGGTTTTTATATCATGGTGTCCAAGGGGGCCGTTTCGAAAGCGCTGATATCAATGAGTCTCAGCTCAAAGAAAGTATGCGCACCCTCAAACCGATCCTCCAAGTCGAGGGTTGATCTGGATCTTTTGCCTGTTGTGCCTGATAGAATATAAACTGCTGTGATGTGATCAACGCTGAGGGAAGACCTACTTCACTCGCTGGCTTCGCATTCTGTGGGCGTCCGGTGCCAGTACCACCGTTGTGGTCACCGTTCACATCTGACGGAAGAGTTACGTCGCTCGATGGCCCTGGATTCGGACGACCTCCGCCAGCACGAAGCTTGGCTTTTGACTTCTTCTCTTTCTTCTTCTACAAGGAGAGATAAACGATGGAATCTGCGGGCCCAATATACAACTATGAACGCCTACATGTTCCCTAACCCTTCTGACCGTTCGCTAAGATGATAGTTTAGATGGATCAAGTTCACTTCATTGAAGGAGCACTCACTGGTATACCTTGAGCTTTGGCCAATGTCGAAAATGCTCTGTTCGACGAATTCACGTTCTCTGCTGACCTGGATTGAGTTCCGGCAAGGTGACGAAGCGATGACACTGTAAGTTCTCTGATGCTCTTCTTCCACCTAAAAATCCAAAGGAATCGAGACGGCGGCACACTATCGTCAAGCTTCTCGGAGCGTGTCTCTAGGGTGGAAGTCATGAGGTGGACAGAAGGTTGTGATGTGGTGTTGGATGAGACAGGCGATGGCACCTGGTCCTCATGATGAACAGACGACGCCTGTGAGGGAGCCTGCCGTAGCGTCAACACGGCGGCGAGGGCAGAATGAGTTGATCACAAACCTCGTCATAGTTGAACTGATCGTCAGCCGTGGGCGACGTGGGTGGGAGCTCAACCTGCGCCGTATGATGACATGATTTGAACCGGAACAGATATGAACTAGTACCTTCAATAAGTCAACATCGCTATCGGGATTCGACAAGTTCTTTCTGGTGTACGTTGGACGTCAGGACAGTGGACTTAGATGACCATTTCACAGCACGTATACTCACATCCTTGAGGTATGATGATGGCAGGACCTCAAGGAGATTGCGGAGTGTGATTGTCTCGTTACCCGCAGTCACCATATCGTAGTTTTCCGAGATGGCCATGGACCAGATACGATGGGGGTAGTCAATGACAGGTCCAATTTGTTGATGCGTTGTAGTATCCCAGAATGAGACCGATGAGTTGGCAGAGACTGCTATCCATGCGCCGTCGCATGCCAGTGTGATGCACCTCTTGTTGGCGCTGCGAATAGACCATTGCGAGAGGGCCGTCTTTGAAGACACGTCAAGACAATGGATGTTGCCACCGTGAGACAAGGCATAGACTTGTTTTCCATCGCCCGTCCAGGCGAGGGATCCGTTAAATGGGGAGTTGACTCTGATTCGAAAGTCTTTGAGGAGGGTTCCATCGAGACTTTCGTAGATCCGAACGGACTTGCGACCCCCCGTGGCAGTTGCGATGAATTTGCCGTCTGGAGAGAATTTGACCGTGGCCACGAAAGAGTTGTGTTCCATAGGCCCAAGCAGTCGCTTCCCCGTGGGACACGACCAGACACTGAGCGTGTTGTCATCCGATCCAGTCGCAATTTTCGTCCCATCGGGTGAGATGTCCATAGCATAGACCGTCTCGTCGTGTGCTTTGAAGTTGTTCACCTTCTCGAAGGTCGTCGAATTCCACACAATCACTTGACCACTCTCCGTCCCACCCACCACCCACTTGCCATCTCGTGACACGACGAGATCGATCACGGAGCTTCCAGCATCCATTGGCATTCCTACCTCCATGCCATCTTCCGCTCGCCATCGTCGGATCTTCCCTCCTATTCCACCGCTCATGACCTCCTTCCCGCCGGCAAGAAACGCGACCGAAAACACAACATCCGGATGATCGATTTTAATCAGCCTTTGGTCAACCAGCGTGACGATGCGGGGAGAGGGTACATCCGTGTCGTCGCCCGTTTCTGGGTACATTCCTCTTTCAAAGATGGTCTCTTTTGCATCACCTTTGATAGACATCGTGACTAGAGAAACGTCGAACCTTCAGATTCTGTTCTCGTTCAATGTCATTCGAATGTCTTGTCGACATACTCACCGTCTCTTGGAAAGTATACCGGGCTGCCAGCGATCAGCGCTAAGCGGTGGAAAGAAGGATGAACCTATGCGTGTCAACATAATGATCAGGCTGTGTACTTGGCGCTTGCCTTCGCCCATATGCATTCACTGCACTCGTTCGAATTCCACACCACAACAAGTCCACTTTCCGTCCCAGCTACTACCCACTTGCCAACCCGCGATACAACAAGATCGTTTACAAAGCTTCCGGCATCCAATATTGCCATCCCTACTTCCACGCCATCCTCCGGTCGCCATAATCGAATATTCCCTTCCTCGCCAGCGTTCACGACCTCCTTCCCGCCAACCACCATCTTGTACATGTCCTGCGCGAACACGAGCCAGTAGGTGGACCTATCCGGGAAGATGGGGAAAAGCCAGAAGGGGGAGAGGGAAGAACAAACCACGAGCACTCACCAATAGTACCCAACATCGTATCCACCAACAATATGCGCAAACCTGCCCTGCCCAGGTTTATACTCACCTCCAAGGCTGAACGAGTCAGATCTGCTGTCTCAAATCGTTCCACCGTGTTCGCGTCCAGGCTGTTGTCGTACACCCTATAAAAATTCCCTCTTTATTTTCCTGTAAGCCCAGGTCAGGGACAGTGTTCAGATGAAAACTCGAGCAACACGATCGAATACACATGTTCGATTGTGATCAGATTTAACTCCTTTCGGTCAAGCGTGACCATACGCATACCGTGACGGGGAAAGGGTGCATCTGGAGAGGATATTCTTGGAGGCCTTGGAGGCCTCGCACGCTCTGGTGCGTCTTGCAAGCCATCATCAAAAAAATGCTCGCGTCAGCTAGCGGTGGATCGAAACCGAGAAACGCGTCACCGCAACCGACGACTCGACATCAGGCAGGGCGGTCGATTTCATCGATAAACCGAGGAAAGAAATGTACCTTTGAAAACAGCATTCTCGATCGACCAATGTCGTCGCTCATTTCGCCGCTCTCGTTCTACTTCAGGCATATCTTGGAAAGCATACCAGTGTGCGTTTGGCCGTAGGTATCGCGACGCCTGTCTGTCGGTGAGGCCATCGAATTCGGCAGTATGTGACTACTATGTCTACATCTCCTACCTTGACGCTGGAACGAATGGACCCGAGTTTCGACGGAAAAACAGCACAAGGAAAGGAAATATATGGCAAACGCGGTGCAAATTGACCCGCATGCATAGAAGAGAAACACATGGAGTTGAAAGAGAAAAGATAAATTTATGTAATGAAACAGCCCCGATGTGAACCCAAACACCCCAGAAATAACAAAATACTACCTATTCGAATGCACCTTCTACGAGCATGAATTCCAAGTCCTCAGAGATCCGCTAGGGAGAAAAGCAGATGACCTTTGGATGACATTGCCGCGCTACTGACCGAAATAAGAGCATGCGAAACTACGCTACTTCTTTCCCAACGATTGCCACTCGGATTCAAGCTTCAAGACTTCATCTAGGCCTAGCTACATTCATAGTGGGATACACGATAGTTCACCTAATATTTAGCCTAGGACACCAGCGTGTCTAAACCTTATCTGGAAATGTTTACGGTTCGATTCCCGTAATCATGCAAGGGCAGCCCAGATTCTTTGGACATCGTTCCATGTGCTACGAGGAGAGGGAGGAGAGGGAGGAGAAAGAGGCAGAGGGGAGGGGACGGGCAAGGGCGCGAAGCGCTCTTCGGCCCGGGATGGAATCCCAACCTGCTGGGTATGGCGTGAGCTGCGAGGGTGGGTGGGAACACCTTGCAGACACATGTACCTGGCAGTTGGGATCACACACTCCGGACCCAGGGAGTGTATGACGTCCCAAACCCCAAAAAAATAGTGGCGCGATTTAGCGATTATTTGATGCGTGCGCGAGTTTTTTTGGGACATCGTGTGCGCGATTTAGTGGTTAGGTGGGCACATAACTAGTACCCTCTAAGTACTAACTAAGAGCACCCACCCGCACTGCGGGTACAGTGCAGAAAGGTGAGGCCCAGGCTCTGTGCAGGAGCGACTACACAACACACGATTGTGTGCGCTGTGTGGTCATTGCCGCACGCTGACGAGGGTGGTGCAAGGGAAGTGGCAGCGGCGAGACAGTGCGAGCGGGACGAGGGGCCGAGGGTGGACGGATGCAAGAGCGAGGGGATCAGGGGTGGATGGTGAGCGGCAGCGACAACAAGGGCAGCGGGCAGGAGCGAGTGCACAACGCGCACGATTGTGCACGTTATGTAGTCGCTGCCGCACGCTGGGGCGAGAGGACGGGGGATAACGGGGATGTGGAGGGAGCTGCCAGTGGGGACAAGGATGCTGGTGGCGTCGCCTTCGTCTTCGTTGTTTTATTGTCGTTGTCGTCTCCTCCTCCTCGTCTCCTCCTCGTCTCCTCCTCATCTTCGTCATGGTCTCGTCATCTTGGTTTGGAGTATGCAAGAGGTAGAGCGGGGGATGGGGGTGAATAGTGAACAGTAATGGCAACGAGGGCAACGTGCAGGAGCTACTGCACAACGCGCACAATCGTGCACGTTGTGTGGTTGCTGCTGTACGCTGGGGCGGGAGGGGAGAATGGCGATAGCGAGGGAGTTGAGGAGGATGGTGGCGGGGTAAATCGGTCGTCGTCAATGCACCGTCGCGTCATTGCCGTCATCGTCGACGTGGTGGGGGTAGGAATGGGGATGTGGACGTGGACTGGGACGGAGATGAGGAAGAGGGTGGGGGGTGTTGTCGTCGACGCGACGCGTCACCATCGAGTTGTCGTCGCCGCCGCGCTGTGCCGGTTGACGCAGCGTGATGGCGTCGTTGTCGTCTTGGTCCTTCGTCTTCGTCGCGACATGGCATGCCGTCGTGTCAGTTGACACGTCGTGGCGCCGTGGCGTGGCGTCGTTTGGTGATAGTGGTGAGGATGAGGACGACTCTGGACGAGGAGAGCACGCGTACTCACCAACACCGTCATCGTCGCCGTTGCAGCCCCGTCGCCAGGTTGTTTCTCTTGTTGTGCTGGCCCGATCAGAGTGACACATTCCCACGGGTACATACCCCGCGCGGGGGTACCCGTGCAAAGCCCCTGAAGCCTCAACTCGTCGGTGACCTTCACTGCCCCTTGTCGTGCTCTTAGTAGTACTTAGAGGGAACCTATATGCATGCAGAATATGTTGTGGGATATCTATTTCATGACTTGTCTATATCGCGCACACAACCGGTAGTATATCGCGCCCACATCTTAAGTAATCGCTAAATCGCGCCCATTTTTTTGGGGTTTGGGACGCCATAGGGAGTGAGCTGCAAGAAAGCTGGAATGGAAATGGAGGCAGGGTGTGGTGGGTGGGTGCTGAAATGCGCGAAGATGCGCGCTGCAAGGCGGACGGGTGGAGGCAAAAGAGGATGCGGTGCCTCTCGCTTATGTCGCTTGTCCGAAGACCTTGCACTGTGACTCCGCTCGTGCCTTACTCCGTCTCAGTCCGACCCACAGACTCGCAAAGCATTCGCCGTAAACGCACGTGGCATCATCAGTGCAAAACAAATAACTGTTGCCACATTTATTGCAAGGGTTTTTTTTGAACTTGCCCGACGTGCAGTACCCAATGACGTCATTTGGGTACTGAAAGGTAGGCTGACAATCTGTGGTCCAAAAAGAAGAAAAAAAAACATAGCATGAGAGTACTACCCGATCGTAGGTCTGTACGACTGGATGACTTCAAAGGAGGACATGTTGACTTTGCATGTCATCCCCTCCTAGACCCCACCGACCGGCAAAAAAACACCATACGGGGACCGGGAACGCGCCATGTTCTTCGCGCGAGGAATCTGTGAGGCATCCCACCGTTCCCTCCAAACTCTACGCCTCTTCCAGGTGTTCCTGGTGGTACCGTGCGCGTGAACAGCACTGACAGCGGAGCACAGGGACGACCGACGTCTCTGGTTAGAAATCTGGTGTAATAAATAAAGACGTTGCATAACATATCATTACGACCTAAAAAAATTATTCTTCCATCTCCAACGAGCAGCAACACAGCCACTTGGGAAGCATGATGGAAAGTCTGGCCTTCCCTGACGCTTCCTGATGCTTGCTGTAAGTTTCGCAACATGTCAATGCGCAAGGAAAGTGCACGCACACTCAAATGAATTATCCGAGTCGAGGGCTGACTTGCATCTTTTGCCTGTTGTGCCTTATGTGGCGTGAGTTCCTACGATGTGGTCGACGCCGACGGACAACCTACCACGCTCGCTGGCGTCGGATCCGGAGGACGTCCGGTGCTAGTACCACAGCCGTAGTCACCGTTCACATCTGACATAGGTGCTTCCTTGCTCGATGGCCCTGGATTCGGACGACCTCCACTCGCACGAGGTTTGGCTTTCGACTTCTTCTCTTTCTTCTTCTTCTACAAGGAAAGATAAACGATGACATCTGCGGGCCCAATGGACAACTTGAAACACCTACTGGTTTCCCAAGCCTCATGACTGTTCGCTAAGATGATAGTTTAGACGGACCAGATTCACTTCAAGGAGCACTCACAGCTTGACGGCGACCTTCAGCCATTGTCGAAAATGCTCTGTTTGAGGCATTCCCGTTCTCTGCCGACCTAGATTGAATGCTGGCAAGGCGACGAGGCTCCGAGACTGCGGGTTCTCTGATGCTCTTCTTCCACTTTCCTAAGATATGAAGGAATTGAGGAAACAGCGAACTATTATTATGCTTCTCTGAGCGTATCTCTGGGATTTCCGAATGTATTTCTGGGGTGGATATCATGAGGTGGACTGGAGGCTGTGGAGTGGAGTGGGATGAGACAAGCGGTGGCACCTGGTCCTCATGAGACGACGCCAGCGAGGGAGCCTTCTGTAGCGTCAACACGGCGGCGAAGTCAGAATGAATTTATCACAAACTTCGTCGTAGTTGAACTGATCGTCAGCCGTGGGCGTCGTGGTTGGGAGCTCGACCTGCGCTGTATGATGACATGTTTCGAACGGAACAGGAATGAACTAGTACCTCAAGTAAGTCAACATTATATGACGGCGCACTATCGTTATGCTTCTCTGAGCGTGTCTCTGACACCTGCGAGGGAGCCTGCCGTAGCGTCAACACGGCGGCGGAGTCAGAGTAAATTGATCACAAACCTCATTGAACTGATGTTCAGCCGTGGACGTCGTGGGAGGGAGCTCTACCTGCATTGTATGATGACATGTTTCAAACAGGAACAGTAATGAACTAGTACCTCAAGTAGGTCAACATTAGATGACGGCGCACTATCGTTATGCTTCTCTGAGCATGTCTCTGACGCCTGCGAGGGAGCCTGCCGTAGCGTCAACACGGCGGCGAAGTCAGAGTGAATGAATTGATAAAAAACCTCGTCGTAGTTGAACTGATTGTCAGCCGTGGTCGTCGTCGTGGGCGGGAGCTCGACCTGCCCTGTATGATGACATGTTTCGAACCGGAACAGGAATGAACCAGTGCCTCAAGTAAGTCAACATGAGATGACGGCGCACTATCGTTATGCTTCTCTGAGCGTGTCTCTGGGGTTTCCGAATGTATCTCTGGGGAGGAGGTCCTGCCAAAGGTTTGGCGTACCTTCCCAGTCTGCAGCATCAATTTGAACACGGCAACAAAGTTAGTGAGAATCTCGGAATTGATCACGAACTTCGTCAGTGCGCGAAAGCATGTCAAGGATTTTCTTCACGTCCGCCTTGTTCATCTTGAGACGTTCCGATAACCTCTTCTTGATGTCCTCACTGCTCGGCTGCCTTTGGCCCTTTACGAGAACCCTCAATGCCGTCGCCACCATGGCCACGCCGTTCGTCATCTTCAACTGAAAGCCATTCGCCAGGGGGAGGGGACAGCCCCTCAGAACATCGCGGATCCTCCTCTGCGACTCCGCATATTTGGCGGGTCCGTAAACGGACCCATCCCCGTCCCACAAGGTGGTGACGCACGCATGCCCAACGTTCTGGATTCCAGACCTATTCACAATACTGTCCCTGTTCCTCGTCCACCAATCTTCCATCGTCGGCTCCCATTCGAGACAGGTAACGACGACCGCGACCGGCACCTGGCGCTGACACAGAAACTCGGCAAACAACCGGTAGTTGTTCCGCGTCATCTGCGTTACACGCGACCCCTCCATACAGAACAGCAAGAGGTGCACCCCACCTGCGGCCCTCAGATCGCAGATGAGCCTGTACGCGTGCTCGATGGTGTCGAGGTGTGCGTTCACCGGGGTCCCCGAGACTTCTGATGCCTGGTTGAACCCGACGGTGTCGATGATGCGGAACGCAGTACCGTCGACGTCGACGTCGTACGGAGTAGACTGCATGGTACACCCTATGGCGTCCGACGAGACCTCCGCGATCGTTCGTTGCGCGATCAGGTTGACAACAGCACTTTTCCCCACGCCCGCTTCGCCAAAGAGTATGACGTTAATCGTCTGCGTCGACGGTGCCAGAGGCGGTGACATCGTTCTGGAACCTGCTCTCGTGCCATTCGATCGTGCATTCCGTGCATCCTCGTAATAGGCCGGCGACGACGAAGGTCCTGGACAAAGCGCTCGTCAGTTTTTTTTTTTTTCGATCTCAGCTCTCCACTTCTGACTAGAGCCATCATTCCATCGTCTTGAGGTTTTGATCAGGTTTGCGTCCCTTTGGTAATCCGTGACAATACGGGAGGAGGGTTTTCCAGTGTTGTCGCTCGAAGTTTCTGGGTCTACATCAATATTCAACTTGCAGTATCCTCGGTTTTATCACCTTTGACAGACATTGCTCCCTGGTACCTGTGACTCGAGATCCGACGATTCACGCTGACCAACCATGTCTCGTTCAGTAATATCGTCGATTGGATGTCTTGTCGACTTACCGCTCTTTGTTCTACTTCAAGCGTCTCTGCGGAAGTATACCAGCGTCAGGGTGTAATTAATTGAGACCCACGCATAGCCACAGGCTGTGCTCTTCGCGCTTGCTTCCGCCTTGGGGCGATCCAGGCGAGGCGGATGGACTTTGGCGCACCTCCATCCGGGCCAACTTGAAGCTGACCGTGCACACGGTGGCATCGATGCTCGCGGGAGCTTCGACGGGGCACACGACGCTGACGACGAATTAAATAGGAGCAGCGTGCGTGCGGTGCTGAGGGCAATGCATGGTGGGCATACATACCCCTCTCCTTACGCGCACCAAGATGAGCACGAGGGCTCGACGGAGCAGGCGGCGGTGGGCCACGCGGTGTTCAACCCGCGTAGTCTCGCCGAGGGCATTCGTTCCGACAAAACTCTCACGCTAGTAACGATCTGTGGAAAGTCCTCATCCAGCCGTGGAGACTCCCCTCCCTTCCTGTCTGTGACCACTCTTCGTAAAGGTCGCCCTTGAGGTCGAAGGGGTTCGACTTATGTCTCCACATGGAGAGAAATCACGGTCACAAGTTTTATCCTACAGACACGACCTGTTCCAAACTCCGTGAGCATCCTGCTTCAAGGGTTCAATATTCAATATTCAATATTCAATATTCAATCACAGACGGGCAATGCACCGCTCAAGAACATGATCATCGACCATAGTATATTACCTATCGTATCATTCGTCTTGCGTCTCCGATGAGCAGCAACACAACCAATTGGGAAACAAAATGGAAAGCTTGACGTTCTCTGACTCTCTCTAATGCTTGCTGTAAGTTTCGCAACATGTGCTCAAGGAAAGTGTGCCTACGCTCAACTGAATTCTCTGAGTCGAGGATTGACCTGTATCTTTCGCGGGTTGTGCCTTGTATGACATGAGTTCCTACGATGTGGTCGATGCCGACGGACAACCTACCTCGCTGGCTGGCTTCGGATCCGGAGGGCGTCCGGTGCTAGTGCTACCACTGTGGTCACCGTTGACGTCTGACGGAAGAGCTACGTCACTCGATGGCCCTGGATTCGGACGACCTCCACTTGCACAAGGTTTGGCTTTCGACTTCTTCTCTTTCTTCTTCTGCAAGGAAAGATAAACGATGGAATCTGGGGGCCCAATAGATAGCTATGAACACCTACCGGTTCTCCGACCCTTCTGACCGTTCGCTAAGATGATAGTTTAGATGGAGCACATCTATTCGAATTTAAAGGAGCACTCACTGGTTGACTGCGACCTTCGGCCATTGTAAAAAATGCTCTGTTCGAGGCATTCGTGTTCTCTGCTGACCCAGATTGAATGCCGGGAAGGTGACGAGGCGACGAGACTGTAAG
>JBBPPC010000329.1:0-22028 GCA_038091775.1 Leccinum olivaceopallidum | reverse complement strand
ATTAGTGAGACCATGCAATTAGTGTTTTAAAGTCCAGTCCAGTCCGGTCGTTTGCCTTATTTGGAAAAAACTGGACCGCAACCAGTCATGGGAATTTCCTAATATGGAAAAAACCGGACCAGGACTGCAAAAAACTGCAAAAAGTGGTCTTTGTGGTCTTTTGTCAGTCTTAGGACTGGTTTGAACCGGTCTTCATATTACTGGTCTAAAAGAATACATTCCCAGCCTTCTACTGGTATTTTCTTTACATAAATTGGTTGAGATGTCGTGGAGATATGACCATTTTAATATGTAGTACTATATTCAAAGTATCTACTAAGTCGAACCAGTCTGTGGCTTGGTTCTGTGTGATCAACAGTCTTAGCAGTGGCTATACCGGATGTAGTAGTGACACGTGGCCTTAATGTGGGCCATGAATTACGTAATTCGGTGCACATACAATTGAGATATGCCCATTTCCAAGTTATATGTCAAGTGAAGATAGATCATCGTTACACATCTGAACTAAATTCCTAAAATAGTGCAAATATTTGGAAATGTGGGGGAATATGTAGCCCTCAGGGGCACCATTATGGCTTTTTAAAAGACTGGTCTGGACCGGTTTTATAGCAGTTTTTTTAATTTCAGAAATCAAAAGACCAGACCAGCACCACAAAAACTGGTCAGGACTGGTCCACTATTTCCAGTCTTTTTCTGGTCCTGGTTTTTTTTACACTGGCATTTACATGGCGATCGAGAAACTCACAGATTGCCTGGCGGAGGTCAGGTAATTTGAAGTGGGTTCCAGCTTTGTCAATTGTCATCCGTAGATGTGGTTTGATGGCGAGATGGATTGCTGTATTGGATGATGCGAATCTGTGCTTTGGATATTGTGCACTGTGATCAGCAAGCACATCGGCAATCTGGACATAATCGACAATATTTCGGGATGGAGGGTCAACAGGATCAGGGGTTATGTCATTATTGGGTTTATGATTGTCTGCATCAGCATAATCATTGTCGTTTTCAGAATGAAGTTCATTCGAGGAAGCAATTCCAGTGGCTAAATCAAACCTGTTACATTTATCCAGATGATTGAGATGGCATGCATTTTGTACATAGTAATCTTCATTGTTACTGGCATGTGCAGGATTCTTTATTTCAGACACATGAGCATGTTCTGTAACATCTGCGGACCATTGCATAGGAGCACCCGAAAGGCAGACAGACCGCACAACGTGTTGCATAAGCTCAAGCTTAGGGATTTGAAAGTGCTTAGCGGAACGTCCAGCAGAAGTCAAGACAGCTTGTTTGTGGGCATGAAATGATGCCAAAGCAGAATCAAGCCTAGCTAATGCCTGTTCATCATCAAGAATTGGATTTGAGATAGCTTATGCCAGAGAAGATTTGAACTTGAGCAGATTGAGCAGTGCTACCATCATCTTGCAGCAGGTTAGACCGATTGAATATCATAATGCTAATACATGTGTTGTGTAGAGAAGTGCTTGCAAGCACACACAGAATTGCTAATGATAAGATATGGATGGTGCTAGGGATTTGGCTGATGTTAAAGATTGATTGGTGTGCAAAAGAGTTGTCAAACACAGATTCATTGTGAAATTGTGAAAAGGTGAAGAAGGAAGTGAAGGACTTTGGTGTGAAGCTCAAGAGGTCAAAGCTGCTGACTCAAGTATTTATACAACAGAACTAATCTACATAGGTAAGTACAATGATGACTACATAATGATATCATGATGTGGTTAGTAATGTAATGACAGTGGTGACAAGATAATGATATAATGTTCTAGGTGTTGAGGGCAGAGGGGTGAGTCACCTGACCTTAGTCTGGGTTTTGGTATGTCCAGTCTTAGTCCACTGTGTCAGTCAGGCTGGACTATGTGCTCCAGACTGTGAGTGGTTGGTCGGTATTGGTGATTTACAACACTACCCCCTCTTTTAAGGCGTGGATTCCACTTCTGAATGAAATAATGCATGGAACTCCATCAAGGAGAGACCGTGGATTTTCCTTGAAGCAGATGGGTTCAACTGCTGAAAGTCTGTGTAGTCCAATGTGTCGGTCAGGCTGGACTGTGCTTTGGACTGTGAGTGGTCGGTCGGTATTGGTGATTTACAACAAGATCAATCATACGTAGTCTCTACCAAAGTCCAGAGGATCCTGTGGAACACTCACACATGGCATCTGCAACAGAATCAATGTTGTCCAACATAGTTTTATGAGTTCCACTGGAACAGAGTCAACAGAAGCAGTTCTGAGGGTCAATGCAACATTTCTCTCAACACATTTGGTCAATGTGAGATATGAATACTGAGTCGGCTGCCTCACTCAAGTAAGAAGCAAGCATATTGTTGTTACTCACCACACAAAAACTCCAGGGTATGCTATATCATTGTGTCCACCAATCAGTCTGGAGCCCACATTTCTGCCACAGCTCACCACTGGCTCAATGGAATTCCAATTGAATGATGCCAGTTCTGGCCACAAGTGGCCTCAAACACAAAGCATCAAAGACACTTGGATTGATCCATTACAAACATACACCAAAAGATCTATCTTAGTGCTCCTGAATGCCTCAACATGTCAATGCATCTACTATGTTCCCTTCTTTCTGGAGCCAGTCTCAATATCAACTACAGGTTTTCTTGTGGCTTATGACCAAACCTGTCAGACTCGAGATCCTAGAATTCAACTCTCTTACTGAACTCCTCATCATGTTCATTGACTATGTTTTGTGTATGTCATTTTCACTCACTATTCATATTAAAATTGGTCAAGATTGGTCATATCTCTGGCATTTTGTGGTCAAATAATCTCAATATCTATTCTGCAGACAAATAGGGGTCACTACTACATCCTGTACAGCCATTTCCAAGGTTGCTGATCATTTCCTGAGATCGCCCATGTGATTTATATTACACAAAAGGTAAAACAATAGTATAGAAAGCTAAAAGTACCTCAGGGGTTGAGACTGGACTTTTATTCGCTACTAACAAGTAGTCTAAGTCTGATTCATCTTTTCTACATTTCTACACTGATGAAACTTTTTCTTATCATGCTCGTTGTATCTGATGACCTTCCACCGTCTACACTCCTCATCCATCCTCTCTGATTCTAGCCTTCTCCAATGGAAGCTGAGCTCACAGTATTTGAGCAACTTCTTTGAGAAGATTCCTTGAAAGCAAACAAAAATAGAATCTGGTGCTTGTAAAAATGACATGCCATGCTCACAGACAAAGATCTATGATAAGGCTCTATCTAACAAGCGGTTGCAACTAGTTCCAGACTAGTTTTCTGAAATTCTGAAAATGGCAGCAGATAGCTTGGATGTCTCAAAATTCACATCCATGGCAGCTCCGGGCACTTTTGGATTTCGTCAGACAATGTCTGAGTCACATTGGACTCAGACTGGAAATAGCTGGACTCAGGCAAAGTGGTCACAAGAATATCTCCAAAAGTTTGGTGAGGTTCTGAGTCAGGCATGCACTGGCCACCGTGCGGTGTGGGTAAGCACATATTTTCTATATGATTGATGATTGTTCTGATAAGATGTGAGATTTAGAGTTAATCCTCAAGAAAGAGATTGAAGATGATGTATGTACAAAAATATTCACAACGAGCATTATTGACCGGGCGCTCCTGACTTCATATTGTAGACTGCTTTGCTCATCTGTAGCAGTGGAAGCAAAGCCATATGCATCGAAAATTTGACAAGTCTCTATGTGCCGATGAAGAGCAGTACTAGATGTGGAAGGAATGTGAAGTCACACAGATCACAGACTCTACAAAGGTCAGGATGTACTTCATGCATGAGGTCGACCCATGATGATGATATTTCAGCATTTCACAAATAAAGTTCTTGTAGCACTATTAGTAAAAATCTTCTTAAAATTAGCATTCACTTACATGCTCAGACTTTTTCCTATCAAGAGTAGGGGTCACAGGAAGAGTAGGCTTCTGTAAGTTGTAGCTATGATTTAGGAAGGCCTGTGATCAGGGTATAGAGGAGCCGGACGAGAAATGATGTGGCTTGATGAAGGTTGTAGCCATGAGAGTAGACAGCCCTGGCATGATCAAAGACATGAAGGCGTAGTATTTTATTTGCTAATGACAACACAATCACAAAACAGTGTCTGGGTTGTGCTATGAAGATTGCATAGGCTATTTTGGTGAGTTGAAGGTGCTGGCGAGAGGAGAAATCTTTGGAAGTGAGTTTGATAAAGGATACAACATTTCACTAGGAGAAGGTGGAGTATGCATCATCATATTCGTCCATTTGCAACAGAATGATATCAGGCTTCAAGTATAAGTCGGTTTCTTCAACTCTTTGAGCCCTGGTGGATGATTCTGCTGACCAACAGTGCTGCATATGCTTTACATTTTTATTTATTTTGGGCCAACTTGATGGACTTGCTTCAGAGCTAGATGACTCGTAGTGTATGCGAAGGGAATCAGAGATGTAGTTAAGCTACCAAGTGATCATGCTCTTTTCTGATGCAGCTGTCGGTAGATACATTCCATCCTGTGTCTTAGTTATGGGACCTTGAGTGCCATGATATTCCCTGGTGATTGTCATACTCTGGGGCCTTGCATCCGGATTGGGAGAGGGTACAGACTTGGATATCTTCTTCTTTCTCTTCTTTTGTGTTTGCTCTGTCCAGTCAGTGAATCAGATGGGGAATTATGGGGGAGGTAGGATGGGTTCCAAGATTGTGTTGCTGAGCCATAAAGTAGCTCATTATTTGGCATTATAGCAGCAGGGTCTGGTGCTGTTGATTGGCTCGGTGGAAGATGGTCGTAGGGGTGCAGAATACAGTATTTATTCACTTTTTTTTGGTCTCATTTAAGACTCTTGCCGAAGTCAGAACAGATGTGGTCTTCAGTTGATACTGTGTCATCAACATGGAGGTCGCAGCATTGCATTAGAGCGGTGGAGTACAAGGAGCCATGCTCACAGCGATGAATCATAGAAGGGGATAGGATGAACAATACATGGTGGTGTTGCAGTGGTATCATTTCAATGGATACTGTGCTGAACTCCATGACTCCACATTGACTACACAATAAAAGAAAGAAGATGTTATTCATCATCACAATGTGGTGTAGCTACTTAGACATCAGGGAATAGGAAAATGTTCTTGTTCCAGTACGTATTGAGCAAAAAGTCTGTGGATAATTCATAACTGGTGAGGCACAGATTAGCTACTCAGCCAAAATTTGGAATGAAAGACTGGACTCAAAGTGACTTGGACTCAGACTCGGTGTCAGCCGTAACTGGCATAGCCACAGACTCACTGCTTTCTCCTCAGGCCTGGGCTCAGAGGCTCAGGCTCAGACCTACTAGTAGGTCTGAGCCTGGAGTAGTAGTGTACAACACTAATCCAGGCAAGTCACAAAGTAATTTAAATAATTCTACCAACTGATTCAGGATTTACTCAGAAGTCACACTGGCACTAGTAGTACTTAGGATAGTACAGAGTTAGAGTAGTATGAATACAGTTTCTTACTTAGCACCATTACAAGTGATGTTCTAATGAACCAAATGAACATCCTTGTGGCAGGCAATTCTTTAGCTCAGTGGAATCTAGATAGTCCAAGTCAGGCTGGTGGTCCTCAAGCTGGTGGTGGTACCACAGATTTGGTTGTAAGTCAGCTTCAGGCTCAGGCTATTACTTTTCATTTCTGTGGAAAATCTGCTAAGCTTCCATTATTTCACTTTGCTTTTGGTCTATGGAATTAATGGTCATACTCGCCCATCATTGTAGTTTTGTTCATAGCAGCTTTGAAAGAAGCTAAGGCTAATCAATGGATTGTGGTGTTTAGAGATGCTGCAGAGATTATCTGTCACACTGTGGTCATGTTCATGAAACAATGACAATCTCAGATTTTCAAAATGATGCTTTTGTCAAGAGTTATCCATAAGTACTCAGAATATCAGAATGTGTTTGAAAATGGTGAGTTTCAATTGGTTATCATAGTATTCAAACTGACTTATTATCTACTAGCTCAGATGACCTTTCCAAAGCTGACAGGCTCTACTACTGGCAACTCTACTGGCAACTCTTCGGGATAGTGTTGACTCATATGTCCAATACAAGGTTTGATGCCTACATTATCAAGGAGCTGAAGAAGGTGGTCAATAGATTCATCAACCATGTCTGGAAGAAGGCCTGCTATATTGTGAGGAATCCAGTCCAAGCTCATGGTGTGGTTCTCTCTCCCTCCCTATTCTCTCTCTCACCCACCTTACCTCGCCAGACCTCGCAAACAAGACGATGGGGTGATGACACCAAGGAATTCCTGCCTCTCCCTCTCAGAACGTGTCCGGCCCCTTCCATGTTTGGAAGCTTCCAGAATATGAACAGGCATGATAGTAGAAGATTGGCAACTCTGTATATGTCTATACAATACTGTCTTGATTATGGCTCAGCAGCAAGGCCATTGATCTGAAGGATCCAGGAATATTTTGAGAGTGTGGCTGCAGCGCAATCCCTGATTCCCATGTTAGGTGGGGGAGGGTTTCACGTCAATTTGAGCCACTCTCTGCAAAAGAACCCACACAAATTTCTTACTAAATTTGTAGAGTAGATCACGGAGTAATTGCGCAAAATAAACACAAATAGAACACCATTAGTTTTGCACATATAATGTATGACCTACGACCTATGCATGTTATTATAAAATTTGTTATTCTCAAGAGACATCTTTCTCCTTCCTTCCTGCTCAGGTTCTTTGACCACAGGACAAGGCAATGGAATTGGTGGACCCATATTCACCTCATACCATCTCCCCATCTCCTCACACCCTGACAGTTTCGTGCTCGCATCAACGAAAAAGTATTGGTTCTTGTCGTGTCTGTGGGCTCAAGGGTTCCCTGGGGCCACACTTCTAAAGGGACAACACTATGTTATGCTTATAGTGTATAGTTGTCTTACTAGCACTTTAGCTTAGTAGAGCTTGGGTTCTCTGTTCACTTATATAAGAGATGGAAAAGTCCTTATTATTCAAGCCCTTAGGAAGGGTGGGATACTAGATACAATGATTATCTAATATATATGACTAAGAGTATTTAGCCAATAGCATAAAGTATGCTTCGGTAGAATTAGGTTAGTGGATATTATCATATCCAATAGCATAAGTATCTTGATGAATATCAGTCATCATTACAAGAATGATGAGTCAAATACTAGTCATGAGTATGACTATCTAATCATAGATTAGATAAGATAAGATAAGATCTTATTTTCAAAATATAGCTATTAGGTTAGTAATAGTGTAGAATCCACTATCCTTGTATACTTAAGCATTACTATGCTTTAGATAGCATAATGTCCTGGTCCTGGATGAACATAGCAAATGCCATTCATGGAAAGGTAGTAGTGTAATGAAAAACATACTACACTTTCAACACCGGTACACGTGTATGGGCCCGTTGTCAGTGGTGATCAGAAGACTTTCAATAGCCGACCATGAAAGCTGCACTTTCGGAAAGATATTGAGAAGAGAGATGGATATTTTCTATGAAGACGTTGCTTTCATCGATAAGGCAGTCATAAATCTCCTGTTTGAGCAGGATGTTGAGGTTGTTTTGGCATGTACAACTACTACAAAAAGTGTGATAACATATATAGTATTGATCTTTCATGAAATATTTTTCAGAAAGAAGGTGGAAGAATAGTGTGCACAGCTGTTTGATTTCGTAAGATGGGACTATGCCCTAGCCCCAAAGCAAGGGATGATAGTAACAAGCTAGTGACACTGACTTTGCTTAGAGGAACAATTGCTCCCAATTCCTGACCATTAGACCATAGTGCACATTTAATCATAGGAAGCTGCTACAAATAGCGGTCATTCGAAAGATTTCCAGAGGGATAGGACGCAGTATCAGCTGGAGCTCAGCAACTTTGTGACTTAAAAACACAAGAATAGATACCAACTCATATATCAATCCACAAACACGGGCATACCTTCAAGCCCACTTTGAGGCCACTGCTGATCTGCATGGCTGGAGACCCCGGTATAGTCCAGTTTTTGGCCAACAATTAGGGCAACCAGACCACAACCAGACCTACTACAACTCTTAGTGAGTGAGTGAATACAATGAGCTACTGACCATCTCTCTTTCTGAACCTCTGCATATAGGCAAGAATTTCATCAAGTACTGGTTGAATTGTTTGTAATTTCACACCTCTTGGACTCGGCAGATGTCACACCAAATATGACCTCCGAGTCTAGCAAAAACCGGATTCATAAACTCTTCTGGCAAATGCTGCAAACTCGGTTGTTCTGCTGTAACTGCTGTATTACTTTGGTGATTTCGCACTCTTTTCATCTTTTTATCTCATTGTAGACTTTGTACCGCTCTGCGCTACTTCTAACCATCACCATTGGATTCCCCATGGTCGATGATAACCTTATCAACCTTAGACCCTTGTGGTCGCTATATACACCTCTATCTTCTTTTCTTCGAGTTGTGATTACTTTTCCCACACTTGTGGCTGATTGTGGCTGAATGTGGCTGCTAGTTGTTTGCCAGTATTTACAGCCACTCGACATAAACCTCGGAGTCCTCTGTTCTGTTTCCCTTGGTTACTCACAGTGGACTCCAGTGTGACCTACAAGTCCCCTTTAGTGGTTATCCCACTCCCACAAGCTTATTTCGCTTATCATCATCGTTGAAATGATACAAGGTGTTACGCGAAGCGGTAACGACTACCTTACTACTTAGACGAGGTACTCACGAAGAGACCAATCAAGTCTAATAGAAAGGATAAGGGAAAGTCTCACTTGCAGACAGTCAAGTGGAAGAAGAGTTAGATAACGCTTGATTGCGCAGAACTAGCTAAAGAACACCATCGTGCTACTGGGGTATTTATAGTGGGTGTGAAGGGCACGGACCAAGCAGTGTTAGTAGCAGTGAAAGAGAGGAGACCATATCGGGGAATAGAGATAAGAGGCAGAGAGATAAAGAGATAAGACGAGATGAAGATAAGACGGAGAGATAAAGAGATAAGATGACAAGAAAGAGATTGACTGAGAGAGATTGTTAGTCTATGGCTCGGTCGAGAAGGAAGTGAGTATTGTTTACAAGATAGATGGAAAACGGTAAGACATTGAAAGAAAAAGATATGTCCACTCCTCTAAGTCCTTCGAAGTCGACAGCGATTGTAACACAAGGTAAAGGAAGGCAATAGGTGAAGAAAAAAGAGAGAGAAAAGGCATAGCAAGAACTCAGGAGACAGTCGTAACAGATAATTAATGCCACAGATAGAGGCTTGTTCTAAAATAGATTATTATGTTGCCATAGAGTTCATCAAAGGTATCATTGGTAGTCAAAAACTACAATACTAGCCAGGTTGGACAGGTGCATCATCAAAATTCCTCATGTTCATTGTCTGCGTTCATGGAGATTGACTGGCTATCCGTCATGTACTCCTCAATGTGTTCTTTTTGTTGTGATTAATGTGTGTATGTCGTATTTGATCAGATATGTCATTGTTGCCATTGTTTGCTCGATCAACCGTGACAGAGCTGATCAATACAAATTAGTAGTGCCTATCCTATCCCATGATGGATGTCATGCCTCTGCATTGCTGACCTAGGATGGAGTTTGGTCAACAACCTTGCGAACATTGGAGTGGAGCCTTCATGATACATTGTCCTCTTCTCCTGCACTCACTCCTTGCATATCCAACATATCTAAACACTGTTTGAGGCTGAGCCTCTCATTCCAGCCCTGTCAACCTCTCGGAACAATGGGTGAGTCCATCATCACTGCCTACTTGAAACCTCTCTGCGAAATGACCACTGCGATAGACTGGGGTGTGTGGATAAAACGAAAGAGCCCGAATGCCTATTTGGGAGTGTCCCGGAATGTGGTAGTTTACGCCATAGCATCCTTCAGGGGGAGTGGAAAGAGGCAGGTCTCTCACATCCCTATGACTCAGAGGCAGAGGTTGATGCTGAGAGCTGGACCAACTATGCACATGTCATCACTTTAGAAGCTGAGATGAGGGGAAAGAGAAAAAAACCAGCAGGCAAGGAAGTAGTCAGTTGCTTCCTTCTATGCACTGTAACAGGCTAACTCCAGCCTTTCCTGTAGCCTCCTTGCGGAAGGAGCAAGAGGCAGCGAAGAAGAACCTCCATGTTGCCCACTGATGAGCCACTGAACGCATAGCTCCACCTGTGACCAATTCCTCTGGAGCCCTGATGGAAGAACATGCTATATCTTACTTTTCGCACACTCAACTTGTATATTCTGTTGGAGTGTAAAATTGAGACATTGCGCAGTCATTGCAAGAACAGGTGTTGGACAACTGTAGCAACCTTTGAGGGTTCTAGATGCATTGAAGGAACTGATCCTGATGAGCCAAAGAAGAATGAGCAACGGATGGGTGACCCCCAATGCGCATAGATCCAAGGGGTCTGAGGCATCCAATCTGTTGTGCATGCTGCAGCAATGATTTGACATTGCAACGCGGCATCATCACGGCGACAGCCGCTGGGAGGTTCAAAGTCACAGTAACGAAGAGCGTAGACACTAAGGTCCACGGTCTGTTTTGCAGTCACAGTCAGAGGTGTCATCATCTTGAAAAAGATGTTGTTTTCGGACTCAAACATATACTTGCTGAAATTTTTTCGGTCAGCAACAATCGATCTGGCCATCTATATAGGCCCCATAGATATGGCTGGTTCTAGTATCTGGGGTGGTTTATGCCGAGTTGAAAAATGTCACTATCAACTGCCAGTGCAGGTCTTGGTGTAGGTGCTGTGGCTTAATCATCGCAAATACTAAAAGGCTGACTTATGTTTGTACCTATTTATGGGGAGCGCACGCTGTCACAGGGCTTGTTCAGAAACATTTCCCAGGTGTCCTAGCTAGGTAGCCATGATAGAGCAAGCAGACTTTCGAGACCGGGATGGTTGTTGACCCACCAGGTGAATCAGAGCTGTTGCACAACATTCAAGGACTTCTGACCTCCCTGTATCCCCCAGCACATGTAGGCACTTTATTCATGCAGTCTAGGCTACTCACTCACTCATAAGGGGTTAGCGACTATTCACCGACGTCCAGCTCTTAATGGGAAATGCATGCTGCCTACCAAAGATTCAACGGGCGGTCAAACCAGCTCTGGAGATGCTGAAGTCTCATCCCACTGCTGATGTTCTGCTGCTGTTGGATACACACAGTGACCCAGAAACTGGTCTCGTGCTGCACGACCGTTCTGAGGGGAAAACTTGGTTTGACCAGGTGCAGTCTGTAATCTGCATACCCTGATTCAAAAGGTTTATGTTTTCCACACACCAATCAAACAGGTGCTGCAAGAGGTCATCATCAACTTCCGAGATCTGTTGGAATACACCTCAGTTGTGTTGGTTGCAAAGACAAACGATGGTGCCTTGGTTAGTTGCCGCTACATAGTGTCACTTCCCCAAGGAAGACTATGGGGCCTCGAGCATTTTTGTGGAAACAGGGAGTGCAAGGCAGGGCCGAACATGATCAAATCAAACCTATCCACCACGCAACTTTTAATGGCCCCAACAGAGGGGGGAATCTGCAGGTAAAAAGGCACGGCTCATCTGCGCCTGGTGCTCCTTCTACCGCGAGTCTTCTGGAAAGGGCCCAGGTTAGCCCGCTGCTGTGCATAAAAGGAAGCAACCAACCAGTTCTCCCTCAGCTTGTCTTTTCACCTCTCTCCTCGCTTCATACTCTGAAAGGATAGTGCCGAACCCTGATGGGGAAGGCACGGGCAATGCGCTCTGCCTGCCAGCTCCCTGTCAACCGCTGGGACGAGTTCCTGCTCACCGCCTGCTATCTCACCAACCGCACCCCCATTAAATCACAACAGGGTGTCACCCCGTTCGAACGATGGTTCGGCGTTCGCCCCGACATCACGCACCTCCGCGAAATCGGGTGCCGGGCCTTCGTACTTATTCAGAATGTGCATAACCCGAAGGTGTTCGACCGCTCCATTGAATGTGTCCTCATCGGATATTCCCCCGACTCCAAAGCCTACCGCCTATACCACCGATCAACGGGTAAGGTGATCACTAGCTTTCATGTATCCTTCATCGAGTCACACCAGGACACTAACCCCCCGTCACCACAACTGCCCGAGCGCCGTGCGCCAGCAGTCCCCACCCCTCCCACGCAAGCGCCCACGCCCGTTCTTCCTGAGACGGACCTGATGCCCCCTCCACTACAGCGTTCCGCCTGCGTGCCAATGCCGAGCGCGAAGGCGCACGCGGCCCTGATTGCGGATCCTGAGGAGCCTGAGGTCTCTCTGGACATCCCCCTCCTGCTAGGCTGTGACCCTGCACTCGACGACGACGGTGACGATGGGCCGCGGCCCGATCGTGCCCCCGTCACAGTGGACTCTCTACTGCAATATCCAGGTGACCCGCTGACATACTGAGATGCCATGAACTCACCACATGCCGTTGAATAGCGCTCCGCGCTTGAGGAGGAGTTTGCCTTCCTTCAGCGCATGGGGGTTTATCGCCTGGTACCGCGTTCCTCTGTGCCTTCTGGTCGTCGCATTATGCGCGGGCGGCCTATTTTTAAGCTCAAACGTGACGCTGACGGTAAGCCTGCGCGTTTCAAGGCACGTTACGTGTGCTGCGGGTACACGGCCCTTTACGGTCAAGACTACGCGAAAACCTCCTCTCCTACAGCACGCCTAGAATCTTTCCGGGTGCTCGCGCACCTTGCCGCCTCACTTGACTGGGAAATGGAACAGCTTGATGTCAAGACGGCTTACCTGAATGGTGCCCTTGCGCCTGATGAGGTCTGTTACATGGAACAGCCCAAAGGATCCGAGTCAAAGAGGCAGGGAAGGAGGATTGGGTGTGGGAATTGCTCAAAGGTTTATACGATATGAAGCAGAGCGGTCGTGTCTGGAACGAAACCTTGCACGCACAGATGACGTCTTGGGGGTTTACCCGCCTGGAATGTGAGTTCTGCGTCTATTACAGGGTCGACAACGGTCGGATAGTCATCGCCGCCATACACGTGGATGATTTCTTCCTCATCGGTAACTCCAAGGAGGCCTTATCATCTTTCCGTGCCCAGCTGCAGACCGTCTGGTCTGTCTCTGACGTCGGTGATGCCCACTTCTGTGTTGGCATCGCAATCCGCCGTGACCGCACTGCACGCACGGTCTCACTCTCGCAATGCGCCCTCATCGACCGCATTGTCTCCCAATTCGGCCTATCAGACGCGCACCCCGTTCACATTCCCATGGACCCCGGGCTCCGTTTGTCACGCCCCACAGATGCCGCAAGTCCGGAGGAGCAGGCCCTCCTTGATCGAACTCCTTATTGATCGCTCGTCGGCTCGTTAATGTACCTCGCTGTCGGGACCCGGCCTGATATTGCGTACACCGTGCACCAGCTCTGTCGTTACCTGGACTGCTATCGTCAGGTCCACTGGGAGGCCACCAAACGTGTTGTGCGCTACCTCAAAGGCATGCGGACCTTCGATCTCACACTTGGCGGGGAACACCCCGCGCGCCTTTTAGGTCACACGGATTCAAACTTTGCTGCCTGTCCTGATACCCGGTGTTCGGTGACCGGTTTCTGTTTCTCCTTGGGCAGCGGTTCGATCACCTGGTGTTCCTGCCAACAGCGCACCCCAACTTTGTCTTCCTGCGAGGCCGAATTCATCGCAGCGAGTGAGGCCACCCAGGAGCTGCTCTGGCTGCGGACACTCCTCTCCGCGATTGGTTTCCCCCAACTCACCGCGACGCCACTTCTCTGTGACAACCAAAGCGCCGTCGTTCTGACCGAGGATCCGGTCTTCCATTCGCGCATGCGCCACGTTCATACTAAGTACCTTCATATTCGTCATCACGTTCGGCTTGCACGCGTTAAGCTGCACGACGTACGTTCTTCTTTTAATATAGCGGACATTTTCACGAAAGCATTACCGTGTCCCGCATTCATTAATCTCCGCCTTCATTTAGGCCTCTCTGATTCTAGCCGTGCGGGGGAGCCTCTGTGAGGAGGAGTCCCACCGTTTTTGCATTTCTTTCTTTTCTTTCCTCTTCTCTCTTCCTTCTTCATCTTCTCCCATTTGCCTCGCTGAGGAGGAGTGTTGGCGCGCTATGATCAGCGAGCCAAATGAGCACTCCATTCGGCGTATTCCAATCACCTCCGCTACGTATATATATACCCCACAGTTCAGTTCTCGCCTCTCATCCCGTTACCCCATGGTGTTGAGAGGTATGTTCATAATCGTCCTACCTATGATACGGACACGCGCTAACAACTACCTATCAATAGCTTACGCGTGTCCTAGGTAGACTATATTTATCCCGTTACCCCACGGTATTGAGAGCTTACGTGTGTCCTAGTTCTTAAATTTTCCATTCCCCCTGCAGGGCGCTATGCTCTGCGCCACCATCCTCTGGGAGACGCCCAAATAGCAGAGAGTTGGAGGCCTTTCTTTTTCTCCACTCACCCCAGTCTATGGCACCGGTCGTTTCCCCCAGAAGCTTTGAGCAGCAGATAAAGGACTCACCCAGGTGGTCCACCCTGTTCATCCACAGTTGCTCCATCTTGTTCAGGGCAGTTGGCTCAAGATCTCCTCTGGAGTGTAGAGCGATCTGAAAAAACATCAGGGAGGGGGAAAGAAGTGGCAAGGGTTGAGGGATGAGATGAATGGGATCCATCAGCTTGATTCCAGGAGGATACCAGTGGCAAAGAACATCCTTCAGAAACTCGCTCCTTAGCCTGTCTGCAAAGTGGGCAAGCCATCTTGCCAATTTTTGATACTTTTCCCGCAGCCTAAGAAACGTGGATGCCATCCACAGGCACTGAATTGTATGATTCAAGAGCCTTAAACCAAATTTGCATGCTGGGAGAACCCACAGCACGTGCACTTGGGAAAAGGCCTTGATGAGGGGAAATGCTGCCATTTCTTGGCTGTATGGACCACACTTGAGCACCTCTGGCCATTTTCCTTCGCCACTCCCCTCAGACTCCCACCAGAGGCACTTCACAGGGCTACTTCAGTGCTCCTCACGGCCTTCCGGCCCATGCACAGGCTGAGAGGGGTTGGCTTTGATGGAACCCTAGGTAGCACCAGCTTGCATCAGCATGACCACCCAAGCAGAAAGTCAACACACGGGTGCCGACATCTCCACCGAGTTCCGCACCTCTGTCAGTAGCCGCTGGTCGACTGGCCCGGTTTCGTTGTGCCAGAAACCCTTCAGGTTGCTGGTCGGAGGCAACACTGCAGCCTCCGTAGCACACCACAGCACATGAGGTTCAATAGACCCACGCTGGCCGTGGTAGTGGATGTAGTGCACCGGGACATTTTGCTTTAGAAGCTATTGCAGCTCACAAGTGGTGCAGGACCCGACCGTTCTGATAGCACTTTAACCCCCTCTGGTGCTTTGCCTAGCGGCTTGCTGAAGTGTCAATCGCCACGCTGCATCCTTTTGGGTGCACCCTCCTGCGAGTGCATCATCACCAGGTCGGGGCACCATGCCAATGCACGGTCGCGTCAGTGCATGAGTGTAAATGGGCTGGGTGCGGGGCCGGAAATGTGGTGGCAACATCACAGCGAAAGCATGTCCCGCAACGCGCATGCTGTGACAATGCTTTTCGCAACTCTGGGACTACTGTGGTCTCCACAGCTGAGCAGCGGCCGTAAATAAGACCATTCACTGCACCATGGTAGCGGCCACCATGCATTCGCCGCCAACATGCTCAACCACTTGCCCTGGGCGCAGCTCTGGTATCGCTGTGGGGGTGGAAGTGGCAGTCACCATGGTCGTGCATTCAACATGGCCACTAGCTCAGCATCTGCCAAGATCGTTTTCTTGCTTTGAATTATTTACAAGCTATTTGAAATATACTTATGGAGCTCCTCCTCTTCCTTTCCTGAGGGAGAAGTCAATTAGTGCAAATTTTGTTGTCTCGAAACAGGAGTTGTGGTGGTTAGACTATTCATATCCACTGCCCGGCCTCTCAAGCATGTCTTCTAGTATTTTGTGGGTATTGTGGAAGTCCTTTTCCATTGCTAGGAAGGTGGTGTCATCTACTAAGGCAAGGTTAGCCCGACTTCTTGTTGGCTACTTCCACCAGGTCTGCATTGTAGATGATATATAAGACCACATTTTTGACTATGGCTTCGAGTAGATGCAACAAGTCAGTTGTTGATCTGCCTGGCCAGCCTCCAAAGTGTGTTCTAGAGATAAGTTGGTGGTGCTGTATGGGGAACTGGTGTTGTCTCCTGGATGTTGAAGTGCCAGCCCATTGTTGCTTTGTCCACCACTGAGGCAGAGTTCATTGCTGCTTGCGAAGCTGGCAAGGAAGTCGTCTGGATGCACAAGTTGCTGATGAAGCACCTCGACTTGTGCTGGTTTTGGCTTTGAGATGTAGAATAATTTGAATACTAATAGTTGATAACTAGTTGAACTCATCATTTTCTCCTCTTTCGGTCCATCTTTTTTACTTCCATCTATCTCAGGTTGGCAGGTCCTCGGAAACTCAGATCAATAGGTTTTCCGGGATGAAAAGGAGGAACTTTACCTTGGGCAAATCTCAAGGCAACTTTAATGGGGGCCTCCGTGTAAAAGCATCCTCCAGCAAACCCCACACCTTCCTCTTTCGGTCCATCTATCTCAGCTCTATGATGGCTCTGGGTTCGCAGCTCCTCAGAAACTCAGATTAATCACCCGGCGACGTTTGGGGCCCCGGATGTGGTTTGTACATGGTATTTCAGAAATTAGCCGACTAAATATCTCAGACTAGGTATATGCAGCTGATTACTATCTTCAACACACTGCAAAGCTCAAAATAGGAAAAAAATGCTGAAACAATTATCGATGTTGAGTGTGGGGAGTCTAGCCGTTTGACCAGTATCTGCACTTGCATCTCACCTGTCACTGTATTTTCACTGCCAGGGAAGGGAAGATGATCAATGAAGCATGATGGTGGTAGGAAGAAAAACATTATAATGCAGGTGGCGGGTTTATAAACTGAATGACTATTTCGAACTCACATCAACCACGCGTGCGATCAGGGCAGGGCTGCACCTGTGGGGTTTGTTTGCATACAGTATGTCAGAAATTAGGCAAGGGCGAAACGCTCGCCCTCAGCTAAATGTCTGAGACTACTAGTATATGCAGCTGGTTACTATCTTCAACGCATTGCAAAGCTCAAAATATGAAAGAAATGCTGAAACACCAATTATCGACATTAACTGGCCCAGTGAGTGTGGCCATTTGACTGGTATCTTCACTTCCGCTCCATGACCCTCTGCCATATCCCCATTGAAAGCGCCTGCATCTGCCTCCAGCTTCATCTCAGCCTCTTGCTCTTCTCCTTTCCTCCTCCATTTTCTAATCTTGCTGCCCAATGAACTGCTGAACCCCCCAAAACCCTTGTCAAGATCTCTGGGCCAAGGCGGAGTTTGCTCACATCAAAGGAATAGGTGGTGTCACTATGGGGCAAGGTTTGGAGGTGAAGTCTTGGACTGGGCGGGGGGTGCATTTGGTAGTGTATTCATTGGTGATGTTGATGCTGCATTTCAATTGGGCAAATGTGAGAGACTAGAGAGCGCAAATCGCCAGTCAAAAAATTATGAGCGCCTGGCAGGCAAAAGACTGATCGCTGCCCAGACTTCTTGCACCGTCTACAAAACTGCAGTGTTTTCTTCCCATGTCAGCTGCAAACTGTCTCCATGATGAAGATACAACCACTGGCAAACCCCACAGTCCTCACAGTGGCTGGAAAACCGGCTGAATAACATCTTTGAATGCCCTGAGAGCAATGAGGAAGAGCAAGAGAACCAAGAGGGGGAGGAGGGGAAGGGGAATCAAGAGGGTCAGGGCTGCAAGGATGACGGGAACAAAGATTAGGATGGTTGTTTGATCTTCGAACTCTATATCTCCTTGTCATGATTCCCAATTGTTCAGATAAATGGTCTACCCATGTCCTTGGTTTGGTTCATACATTGTAAAGCTTATGTATTTTACCAAAGGATCAGAGGAGATGTTATTTCTTGGTTACGAACAAGGCTCCAAAGCTTATCGTTTTTGGTGTTATACTCGTCGATGTGTCTTCATATCTTTAACAGCCACTTTCGATGAAGGTACATTTCCTTATTGCTCTAAGAAACTAAGACCAATAGACGAACTTTCCACTATTCCAAAGTCTTCCGAGTATATCATTCCGGAAGAAGAAGCCGCTCTATCTGGACCACCTGGAAATGGGCCTATGAACAGTTATCCTGATCAGATCATACACTTCCAACAACCCTACATATTTCCACCACAAACTCCACCACAGTTTCTGAATGGACCTTCCTCAAGCTGCGTTGGATCATTGCTTGACCATTTGTGCATCCTAGATTCCAGAGCATACCATGCAGGCAGAAATCTATTCTGCCTGTATTCCACCATATCCTCTTTCTTGTGCCAATCCACATACTGGCCATAATTTATGTGCTATAGTCCAGGTGTACCCAGTGTGTTCCATCCAGCACTGTGCAGTGGCTAATGAAATTGTTTTTGATACATTGTATTGTTGTTGCACAGTGGGCTTGGCAAGGTAGTTGATGATTGCTTGTGCAGTCAGATATTTTTCAAGTGATCGAAGATGTGTGAGGAGTTCTGAAGTACTGTGATTCGTTGATGGTAGTTTATCCCAATTGCATATGAAGGCCTTCGACCACTTCTGTAGTTTTCATGATATGTAAGCTCTCTTCCCAACAAATTTTGCTGTCTCCAGTGCTGCAGCTGACCATGCTTTACCATTTGCAAAGCTCTGAAGGAAATACACCATCCATACTTCAAGCCTTGGTGCCGTTCAAGGGACTGGTTGAGTTTAGAAGGTTTGTATCCATGGTTGTCATCACGGGGTGGTCAGATAAGTTTTGATGGATCACTAAGAGCACTTTATGGGGGTGTGCAGTAATCAACAAGGTGCTGTGGAAAGGCATGAAATGGTGATCCGGTAATATCTTGCATAGTATCACAAGAGCTGAACATGAGCATATGAGGAAAGAGTGCTCCCAGGTCCTGGGTTGTATATATACTAATTCTTCATAACCTTCATTGACCATGACCATCTCAGATCCCAGTAAATCATCCTGCTTGTCATCCAACCCATGTGCTGATATTCCCGAGCCATTTGTTGCTTCTGACTCGAAGCTGTCATCCGATGACCAATCTTGAAGATTGTTGAAGTCTACTGGAGGATCCTGAAGCATTTTAGGACTTGACGTTGACTCGGAAACATGTAGTAAACCCATTACCTGTACATTTTCCTTCTCAGTAGTCAATGATATTTTCAGTTTCTTTTCATACCATGGGAAGTTTTCTGTGACTAGTCAATCCTTCCTTTGTCGTTTTGGCATTGGGACATGAGTTGACTCTGGGAAGAAAACATGAATGTGACTCCAGTGGGCAGGTATGGCAGTACACCAGGTGTCCAGATGTGGCCCGACAAAGTGCTGGCTCTTAACTTTAGTTAATTTGGCATGATAACCTTTGAAAATCATCTTCTTATTCTCTCTTCACTTTATGAAAAATTGGACAACAATCAAAATTGGATTACTGGCTTCCCAACAAATGATTGTTTTCCAATTTTGGCCAGATGAGCTGAATCACTAGCCTATACATTTACAGGTGTTTGTCACGCAAAATCACACATTTGCCATGTGACATGTGCTGGTTTCACATGAGGTCTACCTTAGGACTTCTAGATGGGGTCGTGAGTGTAGCTTTGTTCTATTTGTGATGTGATGCTTGTCATCAGAATGGACCTGCAGATCTTGGACTTGGTGCTTCAAGAGGAAGTCAATGAGAGTAGGAATGGGACATTTGACATCCACTGCTAGGGCGCTGAGTCGAGGGAGTTCCAATGGTTTCAGAAGATTCTTCCACATATCCGGGGACAGCGCTGTATTAACTAGTGTAAGCTACTGCAGAAAGTGTTGTGCAACGCGGTCATTGTGAAAGATACGGCTGAGGGTGCACAAAGTAGTGGAGATTCAATAGAAAGAACCTGAAGACTCAGACTACTTCCACAGGAGCTGATGGTACCATCGATTGAGGTGTGAGTTCCAACACATCTTCCAGTGCAGTCTAACTCGTGGCAGCCCAATGTTTGGATACTTTCCAGGCAAGAACACAATTCTGGGGAATTTTGAGTGGTGCCTCCGTAGAGGCAGAGGTTCACTCGATGCACAGGTTCCATCCCTGTCAATGACTGAAAGAGAATTGATAGTGCAACCAGTTCGTGATTCTTTGTCCACCCCCAGCTTAAAAACAATAAAACTTGTGGCACCTTGAATGTGCTCATGGCATGATGTGTCTCCAAACCGGTAACACTTACCTGATAAAACAGATTTTTCAGTCTTTATCGGTCTTTTGCCAGTCTGGTTATGGTCCTTAACCAGTTTGTGTATGCTCCAAAAGTCCCTATCCAATTGTAGAGCCAATAATAACCCCATATACAGGTGTGCTATGATCAATCTCGACCTTTAAATCCATATATTGTCATAAATATCATAACTAAGTCAAATAAAATCATACAAATATGCAAACATCAGAAATAATGCTCATATATATTATCAAATAGGGGTAAATAGGGGCTACCCCAAAAGACCAGTTAAGACCAAAACCAAACCGATTGAAACTTAGGAAAGACCGGACCAATCAGGACTGGTTTTCATCAGTTTGGTTTGGTTAAAAACTGGTTTTTCATCAGTCTTAGAACTGGACCTTTAATCACTATCCTAGACCATCATCCAGCCACTTGCCACATTTTCAGCATTCCCAAAGCACAAATGTGCCAGGTACTAACATTTTGCAGAACTAGCAGACATGGACCTGAGGGAAGGGGCAAGTCATTGAGGCAGACTTTTTCACAGGTGGGCAGGGTGACCCGCTTGGTTTCTCCAGTGCTGGACACTTATTATTCGCAGAGAGCGCAGTAGGGTACTTTGGAAAGTGGACTTACCATTGATTCTGTGACCACTGTCACTCTCCTTGATACCCTGAGTCCTCTGTTCCGTGGTTTCCTGGATGGTGCCGACGAGGTTTGGATAAATGTCCGTTCCTTTTCTCTCTGCGAGATCTCACCTCTCTGCACTGTGTCGGTGTGGTTTGGGTGGATGATTGATGTTCGGACTTGGGCTGCATTCACAGTGGTGGCTCTCTGCATAGTGTTAGTGCGGTTTGGGCGATGATTGCTGTCCTCTCAGCAGAGTCTTGGGCTCTGATTGCAATGGAGGTAATGACTATCTGCACAATGTTGATGCAGTTTGAACAGACGATCATTTTTCTTCCTTACATGGGATCGTAGACTCTGGTTGCATCAGTCACAGTGACTCTCTGCATAGTGTTCAATGGTGCGGTTTGGGAGGAAGATCGTCGCTCTTCTCTCTGTGGGGTCTCAAGCTCCGGTCACACATTCTCTGGTGATATTGTCAGTGAGTTTGGTAGATTTCTCTATGGTAAATACTTAGCCAATCACATAGCCGCCCACTTGATCTGTGCTCACCTGAATATCTTGCAGCTCGTGCTCATGTTGTCTTGGCGTCTCATTAAGCTATATAAAGCCTGTTTGGGGACATTTTCTATAAGGTAATACCCCTAAGGAATCAAAAATGTGAACAGATTCAAGATATCTTATTTATATACTTAGCAATTATGATATATGGCCAAATGAAGCGCTCAGATGATGGATTATGATTATATTGTATCAACAATTATACAATAGGTTACTAGAGGGGAAAGCAGGGAAATCAAGTAAACAACACATTCAGGGGGTTATGACTGCTTTAGATAAGGCCCTGAATGATGTCACCACTTTAAGGGGTGCTTATGTAATCACCTTCGCAGATTCTGACAGCTGATGCCATCAGACATAATTTATTACATAAAGGATGTCAAGTTCAAAAATTCAGGCACAAACCCCTGTGATTATGTAATCATATTTACAGATTCTGACAGCTGATATAATGTAGGCAGATATGGCAAATGCCCCTATTAAGACAGGGGCTGCATTCAAAGCT
>JBBPPC010000328.1:0-22101 GCA_038091775.1 Leccinum olivaceopallidum | reverse complement strand
CCTGAGGCCGAACTCGCCATGAACGAGGGGGACGTTGTGCAGCTGGTGAAGCGTGATCGTCACCGTGAAGGCGGCATGTCTGGGCAGAAGGTGCGAGAGATGAGCGCGAAATTTGCGGGCGGTGGGCTGCGTCGGTGTTGGCGTCGGGCTGGGCGGGCGGGAAACGAAGGGCGCGAATTTCTGTCGAGGAACGGCGGGGACGGCGGGTGCGGGGAGGACGAGGGGCGGAGGTGTCTGTTTGATGGTGGCCGAGCGATGTCGCGCGGTCATGGTCAAACAAATACAACAACAATTTCGTCCACAAATACCGGAGCTCCCCGTCATCGGCATCGTCGCTGAGAACGACCTCGACGCTCTCCCGGGACTACGCTCTCTGCGCGACGAGATCGCCAGGGACAACACCTCCAATGCACCCTACCTCGTCGCCGTGTGGGACGAGCTCGTGCACGCCCACCAACCTATCGCAGTCTGTCGCACATTCACCGTCGACTCGAAACCCGTCAAGGTCGACGTCGTCGCTGAGAACGGATCCAGGTGGATCAGAGTCAACACGTACGTCGGTCTCCTCGCCATCCGAACAGCGTCCTCGTCTCATCACCCGATTTCGTAGCATGAAAAACACTCGCCTCACCATGGAGATGAACCTCACCGACGACGACGACGACGAAGACTGCGAGGAACAGCTTGACAACTCGGTGCTAAGGATGGGCACAGCACTCCTCGCCGCCGCTAAAGTCAACCCCGTCCCAGTTCCCTCCGCCAACGTCGGCACCGCGACAACGATCGTCCCTTGCGTCACCCTCCGCCTCACGCGCCTCGACCCACTGGCTAACGACGCTCTCTCAGACGCCCGCATCGCACAGACGGTCCAACGCCTGCGCGACATGGGCATCGACGTCCAGCTCGGAGAGTGCCCACACCACTCTGCACCGCCCCTGCCAGAGACGCCTACACCACCTAGAGTGCTACTGCCGACGACCGACGTCAACCTTGACTTGTCTGCGCTCATCGCGCTCGTCTCGGACATCTCTCATGCGCCTCTTCCATGCAACGAACAGGACGCACACGCGCGGTTCGTGCCTCCCCAGAGCTATCTCGACTGGAAACGGGAGAGAACGAAGGCACTTGCACGTGCCCGTCAGACCGACGACAACCAACACATGTGCACAGAATACAAAGAAGAGGACGAGGATACGCAGACGAACTTGTCAGGACAACACTCGCGCGCGCTCGCAGCACAGACCATCCAAGAAATGCACAGAGGCATCCTTGACGAGATACGCGACCGCACAACGCTCTCCTCAGGCGACGTGAGGTTTTGGACGACGCGCGAGGCGCGCAGGCGGTGCATCCAGATCGTCGCCAAGATCGGCGGGGACAGGGAACGCCAGCGAGCGGACGCACTATTGGGGTCAACTCGCTGTGCACGTGCATCGCCCTCCCCCGTTCTCGTTCCCGTATCGACGGATGGTGATCACCGTACGAATGACATCGTGAGCGCCACGCAAGGAGAGACGAATGCATCTCCGGCACAGGTGGAGACGTACTGGCGACACTCGCGCTACCCCGTCGGGTTCTTGCCACTGCTCGTTCCCGTATGCATATACCCGTCTACTCTGCCGGCACCGACCTCGGAGGAGGAACACACGAACCGGCCGAGGCGGACGGCCTTTGGCGATGCCCTCGTGCGGACGTGCACCCAGATCCTGTGGGGCGACGACGCCTACGGTTCAGTACTGACCGCAGCCGAAGAACCAATACTGGAAGAGGACGACGAAGGAGATGGGGATGGAGAAGATGGGGACGTACCCCTGGCGGCGCGCACTTCCATCCCCAAGCTGACCATGCACACGGTCACATCAATGCTCGCGGGAGCTTCAAGGGGGCACACGACGCTGACGACGAATAGGAGCAGCGTGCGTGCGGTGCTCAGGGCAATGCATGGTGGGAATGCACACCCCTCCCCCTACGCGTACCAAGACGAGCACGAAAACTCGACGGGGCGGGCGGCGGTGATGTGGGTGCTCGACCCGCGTAGTCTCGCCGAGGGCATGCGTTCCGACGAGACTCCCACTCTGTAACGACGATGACTACCAGACAAACAGTTCCTCTGTAGAAAGTCCTCAGTCAGCAGTGGAGACTCTCCTCCATTCCTGTCTGCAACCACTCTTCGTGCAATTCACCCTTGAGCTCGAAGGGGTTCGACTCATATCTCCTACATCAAGAGAAATCATGGTCGCAAGTTTTCTCCTTACAGACACGACATTCCTCGTAGCACATGTTCCGAACTGGGTGAGCATCCTGCTTCAAGGGTCCAATATTTAATCATAGACGGGCAATACACCGCTCAAGCACATGATCATCGACCACACACGCAATATGGCACACTAAATAACGACCTCGCATTGTATATATTACCTACAATATCATTCTTCTTGCGTCTCCGACGAGCAGCAACACAACCACTTGGGAAACAAAATGGAAAGCTTGACGTTTTCTGACTCTTCCTAATGCTTGCTGTAAGTTTCGCAACATGAGCTCAAGGACAGTGGGCGCACGCTCAAATAAATTCTCTGAGTTGAGGGTTGACCTGTATCTTTTGCGGGTTGTGCCTTGTACGACGTGAGTGCCTAAGTACGATGTGGTCGATGCCGGCGGACGACCTACCTCGCTGGCTGGCGTCGCATCCGGAGGGCGTCCGGTGCTAGTGCTACCACTGTGGTCACCGTTCACATTTGAAGGAAGAGCTACGTTGCTCGATGGCCGTGGATTCGCAGGACGACTTCCAGTGTTAGTGGCATGGTGGAGGTCTCCATCTGCACGAGGCCTGGCTTTCAACTTTTTCTTTTTCTTCTTCTTCTGCAACGGATAAACGATGGCATATGTGGGCCCAATGGACAACTTTAAACACCTACCGGCTCCCCAACCCTTCTGACCGTTCGCTAAGATGATAGGTTAGACGGACCAGGTTCACTTCGAGGAGCACTCACTGGTTGACTGCGAGCTTCAGCCATTGTCGAAAATGCTCTGTTGGAGGCATTCACGTTCTCTGCTGACCTAGATTGAATGCTGGCCAGGCGACGAGGCTCCGAGACTGCGGGTTCTCTGATGCTCTTCTTCCACTTTCCTAAAATACGAAGGAATCGAGGCAACGGCGCACTATTATTATGCTTCTCTGAGCGTATCTCTGGGATTTCCGAATGTATCTCTGGGGTGGATGTCCTGAGGTGGACTGGAGGTTGTGGAGTGGAGTGGGATGAAACAGGCGGTGGCACCTGGTCCTCATGATGAACAGACGACGCCACCGAGGGAGCCTACCGTAGTGTCAACATGATAGCGAAGTCATAATGAATTGATCACAAACCTCGTCGTAGTTGAACTGATCGTCAGCCGTGGGCGTCGTGGGTGGGAGCTCGACCTGCGCCATATGGTGTCATGTTTCAAACCGGAACAGGAATGAACTAGTACCTCAAGTAAGTCAACATTAGATGACGGCGTACTATCGTTCTGCTTCTCTGAGTGTGTCTCTGACGCCTGCGAGGGAGCCTGCCGTAGCGTCAACACGGCGGCGAAGTCAGAATGAATTTATCACAAACCTCGTAGTTGACCTGATCGTCAGCCGTGGGCGTCGTGGGTGGGCGCTCGGCCTGCGCCGTATGATGTCATGTTTCGAACCGGAACAGGAATGAACTAGGACCTCAAGTAAGTCAACATTAGACGACGGCGCACTATCGTTCTGCTTCTCTGAGCGTGTCTCTGACGCCTGCCGTAGCGTCAACACGGCGGCGAAGTCAGAATGAATTTATCACAAACCTCGTCGTAGTTGACCTGATCGTCAGCCGTGACGGTGGGCGTCGTGGGCGGGGAGCTCGACCTGCGCCGTATGATGACATGTTTCGAACCGGAACAAGAATGAACTAGTACCTTGGTATTATCCAAGTCCCTGTTGTTTGCCAGTGGTCAAAACGGAAATGTGGTCGAATCCCATTAGGCAGGTGTGCATTGGACCTCGGCCGTTCGGCTTTAGGGTTGCCGGGGCTTATTTCAAGACGTTGTGGGCCCATAGTACGCTCATGCTGCCCCCCCATCCTGGTAGCTTTGGCCTGTCTGTGTCGCTCGGTCGAATCCTCGTGATAGCGAGAATGTTGGTATGAACCAACGTGGGTGCCGCATTGCAGCGAATCAGTGTACAAATTTACAGTAAGTCACGAGTTCAAACACGATCGCTGGAGCGAAACATTTGTAAACACGGCAGCCACAGCGAGCGCTTCCGATGGCAGGACCGGTGATTTTTATGTGGAAGATGATCGATGAAGACCAGCCACAGTAACGCCAATGATGACTGGGCCGACTTCAATGACGACAATCACGGCGCTGGTGCATCTTCCAAACCGCCCCCCATCCGCGTGCCACCACGGTTCGCGTCTGGGTCCGGAGAAAAATACGCATTGGTCCCTGATTCGGAACTCCCCAGTCCTTTCGTGCCCGAGTCAGAGACAGACCAACTTCAAGCCAAGGCGAAGATGACACACCCATTCAAAGGGTGGAGTGCAAGAGACGAAGGGCCTTGGCTGCTGCCCGTCAGGAAAACGCCGTGCCTCGAACAACATACTGCCTTGTCAGGCAGCCTCGACCTGTCACTATCAGCAGGTTTGTGCACGCGCAGTCGAACGGGGCGGAGCCTCATGCATTTGGACATGGGTGTTGCGATACTTGTCTGTCGGTGAGACCAAGGCAGTCTATGGCCACAATCACTGAGACTGTACGTCTACGTCTCCTACCTTGGTGACGCTGGAATGAATGGACGCCCGCATGTGTCTTCGGACGATGGTATCGAAGTGGCAGCAAGATACAGCACACGTGTCTTCTGCTCGTTCAAAGTAGAAAAGAATGAATGAGGCCAAGGCTAATTCACTTTAACAGTGAAGAGAGTCCGACGAGCTAGCCCGCAGCGGCCTCTCCCTTGCACAGTGACTCACCTCTGTGCTGAGCGGATCCCAACATATTCTGCCATATAGCATTGACGATAATTCTCTCAATAGCGTTGGGTTTAGACGAAAAAAAGCCCAAGGAAAGGAAATAAGTACATGGCAAACGTCACCGTCATGGCTCCCGACTCCCACGAATAGTGGTCCAGGGGACGGTCAGGCACAGTAAAAGAGGAAAACAGACTCGGAGCTGAAAGAAAAAAAAAAAAAATCCAATATGTACACGACGAACTCAGAACAAACACGAATGACCTTCCCACCCCAACCATTTGAGATCAACATCGCGAGCCCTACCGGCCCCTACGCAAGGAGGGACGAACGCATCTCCGGCACAGGTCGAGACGTACTGGCGACACTCGCACTACCCCGTCGGGTTCGTGCTGCTGCCCGTTCGCGTGCGCATACAAGTACCCGTCTACATAACTCGGTGCTGAGGATGGGCACAGCACTCCTCGCCGCCGCTAAAGCCAACCCCGTCCCAGTTCCCTCCGCCAGCACCAGCACGACGACAACGATCGTCCCCTGCGTCACCCTCCGCCTCATACGCCTCGACTCACTAGCTAACGACCCCCGCTCAGACGCTCGCATCGCACAGACCGTCCAACGCTTGCGCGACATGGGCATCGACGTCCAGCTCGGAGAGCGCCCACATTACTCTGCACCACCCCTGCCAGAGACACCTGCACCACCTAGAGTGCTACTGCCGACGACCGACGTCAACCTTGACTTGTCTGCCCTCATCGCGCTCGTCTCGGACATCTCTCATGCACCCCTGCCACGCAGCGAACAGGACGCACACGCACGATTTGTGCCTCCCCAGAGCTATCTCGATTGGAAACGGGAGAGAACGAGGGCACTTCGCGTCAGACCGATGGCAACCAACACATGTGCATAGAAAACAAAGACGAGGACGAGGATATGCAGACGAACTTGTCAGGACAACACTCGCGCGCGCTCGCAGCACAGACCATCCAAGAGATGCACAAAGGCATCCTCGACGAGATCCGCGACCGCACAATGCTCTCCTCAGGCGACGTGAGGTTTTGGACGACGCGCGAGGCGCGCAGGCGGTGCCTCCAGATCGTCGCCAAGATCGGCGGGGATAGGGAACGCCAGCGAGCGGACGCACTATTGGGGTCAACTCGCTGCGCACGTGCATTGCCCTCCCTCGTTCCTGTTCCCGTATCGACGGATGGAACCGTACGAATGACATCGTGAGCGCCACGCAGGGAGGGACGAACGCATCTCCGGCACAGGTGGAGACGTACTGGCGACACTCGCGCTACCCCGCCGGGTTCGTGCCACTGCTCGTTCCCGTGCGCATCTGCCCATCTACTCTGCCGGTGCCGACCTCGGGGGACGAAGACACGAAGCAGGCGAGGCGGACGGCCTTTGGCGATGCCCTCGTGCGGACGTGCACCCAGATCCTGTGGGGCGACGACGCCCACGGTTCAGTACCGAAGAATCAATACTGGAAAAAGACGACGAAGGAAATGAAGATGGGGAAGATGGGGATGTACCCCCGGCGGCGCGCACCTCCATCCCAAAGCTGACCGTGCACACGGTCACGTCGATGCTCGCGGGAGCGTCGAGGGGGCACACCACGCTGACGACGAATAGGAGCAGCGTGCGTGCGGTGCTCGGGGCAATTCATGGTGGGAATGCATACCCCTCCCCCTACGCGTACCAAGACGAGCACGAAAGCTCGACGGAGCGGGCGATGTGGGTACTCGACCCGCGTAGTCTCGCCGAGGGCATGCGTTCCGACAAGACTCCCACTCTCTAACGACAATGACCACTTATATGGTCTAGACCAGCCAAACAAACAGGTCCTCTGTGGAAAGAATGATTCGAAGGTATCCTAGTCCAGTACTCGCGCGGAGAGTACTTTTCAGCCTTCGTGCGAGTCACCCTTGAGCTCGAAGAGTTCCGACTCATATCTGCCATATCGAGAGAAATCACAGTCACAAGTTCTATCCTTACAAACACGACTTGTTCGAACTGAGTGAGCATCCTGCTTCAGGGGTTCAATATTCAATCATCGCTGGAACACATGATCATCGAGCATAGTATATTACCTATAGTATCATTCTTCTTGCGTCCCCGACCAGCAGCAGCACAACCACTTGGGAAGCATAAACATGATGGAAAGCTTGACGTTCCCTGATTCTTCCTGATGCATTGCTGTAAGTTTCGCAACATGTACTCAAGAAAAGTGGGCGCACGCTCAAATGAATTCTCTGAGTCGAAGGTTGACTTGTATCTTTTGCGGGTTGTGCCTTGTACGATGTGAGTTCCTAAGTATGATGTGGTCGATGCCGGCGGACGATCTACCTCGCTGGCTGGCTTCGCATCCGGAGGGCGTCCGGTGCTAGTGCTACCACTGTGGTCACCGTTTACGTCTGACGGAAGAGCTACGTCGCTCGATGGCCCTGGATTCGGATGGTCTCCGGCCGAACGAGGTTTGACTTTCGACCTCTTCTCTTTCTTCTTCTACAAGGAAAGATAAACGATGGCATCTGTGGGCCCAATGGACAACTTGAAACACCTACTGGTTTCCCAAGCCTCATGACCGTTCGCTAAGATGATAGTTTAGACCGACCAGGTTCACTTCAAGGAGTACTCACGGCTTGACGGCGACCTTCAGCCATTGTCGAAAATGCTTTGTTCGAGACTTTCACGTTCTCTGCTGACCTAGATTGAATGCTGGCAAGGCGACGAGGCTCCGGGACTGCGGGTTCTCTGACGCTCTTCTTCCACTTTCCTAAGATATGAAGGAATCGAGGCAACAGCGCACTATTATTATGCTTCTCTGAGCGTATCTCTGGGATTTCCGAATGTATTTCTGGGGTGGATGTCATGAGGTGGACTGGAAGTTGTAGTGTGGAGTGGGATGAGACAGGTGGTGGCACCTGGTCCTCATGATGAACAGACGACGCCAGTGAGGGAGCCTGCCGTAGCGTCAACATGGCGGCGAAGTCAGAATTAATTGATCACAAACTTCGTCGTAGTTGAACTGATCGTCAGCCGTGGGCGTCGTGGGTGGGAGCTCGACCTGCGCCGTATGATGACATGTTTCGAACGGAACAAGAATGAACTAATACCTCAAGTAAGTCGACATTAGATGACGGCGCACTATCGTTATGCTTCTCTGAGCGTGTCTCTGACACCTGCGAGGGAGCCTGCCGTAGCGTCAACACGGCGGCGAAGTCAGAATAAATTGATCACAAACCTCATCGAACTGATGTTCAGCCGTGGGCGTCGTGGGCGGGAGCTCTACCTGCGTCGTATGATGACATGTTTCAAACCGGAACAGTAATGAACTAGTACCTCAAGTAGGTCAACATTAGATGACGGTGCACTATCGTTATGCTTCTCTGAGCGTGTCTCTGACGCCTGCGAGGGAGCCTGCCGTGGCGTCAACACGGCGGCGAAGTCAGAAGGAATGAATTGATAAAAAACCTCGTCGTAGTTGAACTGATTGTCAGCCGTGGGCGTCGTCGTGGGTGGGAGCTCGACCTGCCCTGTATGATGACATGTTTCGAACCGGAACAGGAATGAACCAGGTCAACATTAGATGACGGCGCACTATTGTTATGCTTCTCTGAGCGTGTCTCTGGGGTTTCCGTAGGTATCTCTGGGGAGGAGGTACTGCCAAAGGTTTGGCGTACCTTCCCAGTCTGCAGCATCAATTTGAACACGGCAACAAAGTAAATTAGAATCTCGGAATTGATCACGAACTTCGTCAGTGCGCGAAATCATGTCAAGGATTTTCTTCACGTCCGCCTTGTTCATCTTGAGACGTTCCGATAACGTCTTCTTGATGTCCTCACTGCTCGGCTGCCTTTGGCCCTTTACGAGAACCTCCAATGCCGTCGCCGCCATGGCCACGCCGTTCGTCGTTTTCAACTGAAAGCCATTCGCTCGGGGAAGGGAACAGCCCCTCAGAACATCGCGGATCTTCCTCTGCGACTCCGCATATTTGGCGGGTCCGTAAACGGACCCATCCCCGTCCCACAAGGTGGTGACGCACGCATGCCCAATGTCCCGGATTCCAATCCTGCTCACAATCGTATCCTCGTTCCTCGTCCACCAATCTTCCATCGTCGTCTCCCATTCGAGACGGGTGACAACGACCGCGACCGGCACCTGACGCTGACACAGAAACTCGGCAAACAACCGGTAGTTGTTCTGCGTTATCTGCATCACGCGCGACCCCTCCATGCATAACAGCAAGAGGTGCACCCCACCTGCGGCCCTCAGATCGCAGATGAGTCTGTACGCGTGCTCGATGGCGGCGAGGTGTGCGTTGACCGCGACCCCCGAGACTTCCGATCCTTGGTTGAGCCCGACGGTGTCGAAGATGCGGAACGCAGTGCCGTCGACGTCGACGTCGTACGGAGTAGACTGCATCGTACACCTTGTGGCGTCCGATGAGACCTTCGCGACCTCCCGCTGTGCGATGAGGTTCACGACAGCACTTTTCCCCACGCCCACTTCGCCAAAGAGTATGACGTTAATTGTTTGCGGCGGGCGAGCAGGCGGCGACTGAGACAGAGCCTGAGGCAGAGGCGTCGATCTGGAGCTTGCGGCTGTCGTACCATTCGATCGAGTATTCTGTGGTACCACGTAATGGGCCGGCGAGGAAGGTCCTGGACGAAGCGCTCGTTAGTTTTTTCTCGATTTCAGCCCTCCGCTTCTGAGAAACTGACTAGAGCCATCATTCCATGGTCTTGAGGTTTTAATCAGGTTTGCGTCTCTTTGTTCAACCGTGACAATACGGGAGGAAGGTCCGCCAGTGTTGTCGCTCGTTTCTGGGTCTACATCAATATTCAACTTGCAGTCTAAGTATCCTCGTTTTTATCACCTTTGACAGACATTGCTCCCTGGTACCTGTGACTCGAGATCCAACTATTCACGCTGACCAACCATATCTCGTTCAGTAATGTCGTCGATTGGATGTCTTTTCGACTTACCGCTCTTGTTCTACTTCAAGCGTCTCTGCGGAAGTATATTATACCAGCGTCACGGTGTGATTGAGACCCACGCATAGCCACAGGCTGTGCTCTTCGCGCTTAAGTCCTTCCGGGAGCAGCGTGCGTGCGGTGCTCAGGGCAATGCATGGTAGGCATGCATATCCCTCTCCCTACGCGTACCGAGATGAGTACGAGGGCTCGACGGAGCCGGCGGCGGCGGCGTGGTGTTCAACCCGCGTAGTCTCGCCGAGGGCATGCGTTCCGACAAAACTCTCACGCTAGTAACGATCTGTGGAAAGTCCTCATCCAGCCATGGAGACTCCCCTCCCTTCCTGTCTGTGACCACTCTTCGTGAAGGTCGCCCTTGAGGTCGAAGGGGTTCGACTTATGTCTCCACATCGAGAGAAATCACGGTCACAAGTTTTATCCTTACAGACACGACCTGTTCCAAACTCCGTGAGCATCCTGCTTCAAGGGTTCAATGTTCAATATTCAATCACAGACGGGCAATGCACCGCTCAAGGACATGACCATCGACCATAGTATATTACCTATCGTATCATCTGTCTTGCGTGTCCGATGAGCAGCAACACAACCAATTGGGAAACAAAATGGAAAGCTTGACGTTCTCTGACTCTTTCTAATGCTTGCTGTAAGTTTCACAACATGTGCTCAAGGAAAGTGTGCCTACGCTCAAATGAATTCTCTGAGTCGAGGGTTGACCTGTATCTTTTGCGGGTTGTGCCTTGTACGACGTGAGTTCCTACATGTGGTCGATGCCGACGGACGACCTACCTCGCTGGCTGGCTTTGGATCCGGAGGACGTCCGGTGCTAGTGCTACCACTGTGGTCACCATTGACGTCTGACGGAAGAGCTACGTCGCTCGATGGTCCTGGAATCGGACGACCTCCACTCGCACGAGGTTTGGCTTTCGACTTCTTCTCTTTCTTCTTCTGCAAGGAAAGATAAACGATGGAATCTGGGGGCCCAATAGACAACTATGAACACCTACCGGTTCCCCAACCCTTCTGACCGTCCGCTAAGATGATAGTTTAGATGGAGCACATCCATTCGAATTTCAAGGAGCCCTCACTGGTTGACTGCGACCTTCGGCCATTGTAAAAAATGCTCTGTTCGAGGCATTCGTGTTCTCTGCTGACCTAGATTGAATGCCGGAAAGGTGACGAGGCGACGAGACTGTAAGTTCTCTGATGGCCTCTTCTTCCACCTTCCTAAGATCCGAAGGAATCGAGACGGCAGTGCACTATCATTTCGCATCTCTGAGCATATCTCTGGGTTAGAGGTCACGAGATGGACTGAAGGTTGTGATGTGCAGTGGGATGAGATAGGCAGTGGCACCTCGTCCTCATGATGAACAGACGATGCAGGCGAGGGAGCCTGCCGTAGCGTCAACACGGCAGTAAAGTCGGAATGGATTGGCCACGAACCTCGTCGTAGTTGAACTGATCTTCAGCCGTGGGCGTTGTGGGTGGGAGCTCTGCCTTCGCCGATACTATGATGGAATGTTTCAAACAGGAAAGGAAAGAACTCATACCTCCAGTAAGTCAACATTGCTATTCGACTGGGATTCAACAAGTTCTTTCTGATGTCAGGACGGTGGTCTCAGATACTAACAACATCACTTCAAAATGCATGTACTCACATCCTTGAGGTATGATGGTGGCAGGACACCATCCAAATTACGGAGCGTGATAGTCTCGTCGCCCGCAGCCACCATATCGTAGTTGGCCGAGACTTCCATGGACCAAACATGATGGGGGTAATCAAGGACAGGTCCAATTTGTTGATGTGTTGTAGTATCAGAATGAGACCGATGAGTTGGCAGAGACTGCTATGCACATCCCGTCGCATGCTAGTGTGATGCAGTATGGATTGTCGTCGCTCTGAATAGACCATTGCGAGAGTGTCGTACGGGAGGACACGTCGAGACAGTGGGCGGTGCCATCGACAGCCAAGGCGAGAAGTTGCTTTCCATCGCCCGTCCAGGCGAGGGATCTATTGAAATACACGTATGGTACCTTTATTGGAAAGTTTACGAGGAGGGTGCCATCGAGACTGTCGTAAATCCGAACGGACTTGTGACTCCACGTTGCAGTTGCAATGAATTTTCCGTCCGGTGAGAATTTGACCGTGGCCAATGCTTTGTCGTGTCCCAAAGGCCCAAGTAGTCGCTTTCCTGAATTTGCCGTCTGCAGAGAACTTGAGCGCAGCCAAGACAGAGCCGTGTGAGACTGAGTCTTGTGTGAGTCCAAAGGCCTGAGCAGTCGCTCCCACGTGGGAAACGACCAGGTGACACTGAGCGTCTTGTCATCCGATCCAGTCGCGATTTTCGTCCTGTCGGATGAGATGTCCACAGCACCCACTGCCTCGTCGAAGGTCGTCGAATTCCACACCACAACTTGACCACTCTCCGTCCCAGCCACCACCCACTTGCCGTCTCGTGAGACGACAAGGTTGTTCACAAAGCTTCCGACATCCATTGAAATCCCTACCTGCATGCCATCTTCCGCTCGCAATCGTCGAATCTTCCCTTCCCTTCCCCCGCTCTCGGCCTCCTTCCAGCCGGCGAGAAACGCGACCGGAAACACCACATCCGATGATCGATTTTGATCAGGTTTGCATCCCCTTGGTCAACCGTGAGTCTCCATTAATATTATGTTTTGGATGATCTCAATTTTTTCACCTTTGATAGACATTCCTCATGAGTCATGTGACTGGTGTAACTAACGCATGATTACTATCGACTACTTGTTCGCAATTTAGTATACCTATATTATCATTCTGCTTGCGTCAATGACGAGCAGCAACACAACCAATTGGGAAACAAAATGGAAAGCTTGACGTTCTTTGACTCTTTCTAATGCTTGCTGTAAGTTTCGCAACATGTACTCAAGGAAAGTGGGCGCACGCTCAAATAAATTCTCTGAGTCGATGGTTGACCTGTATCCTTTGCGGGTTGTGCCTTGTACGACGTGAGTTCTGGCTTCGGATCCGGAGGACGTCCGGTGCTAGTACCACCACTGTGGTCACCGTTCACATCTGACGGAAGAGCTACGTCGCTCGAAGGCCCTGGATTCGGACGACCTCCGCCCGCACGAGGTTTGGCTTTCGACTTCTTCTGCAAGGAAAGATAAATGATGGCATCTGCGGGCCCAATGGACAAATTTGAACACCTACCTGTTCCCCAACCCTTCTGACCGTTCGCTAAGATGATAGTTCAGACGGATCAGGCTCACTTCAAGGAACACTCACTGGTATGCCTTGAGCTTTGGCCATTGTCGAAAATGCTCTGTTCGAGGCATTCGCGTTCTTTGCAAACCTAGATTGAATGCTGGAAAGGCGACGAGGTGACGAGATTGTACGTTCTCTGATACTCTTTTTCCACCTAAAAATCCGAAGGAATCGAGACGGCGGCGGTACCCTATCGTCGAGCTTCTCTGAGCGTATCTCTGGGGTGGAGGTCACGAGGTGGACTGGAGGCTGCGATGTGGATTGGGATGAGACAGGTTGTGGCACCTGATCCTCATGATGAATAGATGATGCCGGCGAGGGTGCCTTCCCCAGCGTCAGTATGGCAGCAAAGTTGAGATGAATTGATAACAAACCTCGTCGTAGTTAAACTGATCGTCAGCTGTGGGCGTCGTGGGTGGGAGCTCTACCTGTGCCTTATGATGATATGTTTCGAACGGGAAAGGAACGAACTCATACCCCCAGTACTAAGTCAACCTCGCTGTCCGAATGGGATTCAACGAGTTCTTTCTGATGTCAGGACGGTGGTCTCAGATAACAACGTCACTTCAAAATGGATATACTCACATCCTTGAGGTATGATGGTGGCAGGACCTCAAGGAGATTGCGGAGCGTGATAGTCTCCTCACCCGCAGCCACCATATCATAGTTTTCCGAGATTGCCATGGACGAAACATCATGGGGATAATCAATGACAGGTCCAATTTGCTGATGTGTTATAGTGTCCCAGAATGAGACCGATGAGTTGGCAGAGACTGCTATCCATGCGCCGTCGCATGCTAGTGTGATGCAGTATGGATTATCGTCGCTGTGAATAGACCATTGCGAAAGCGTCGTCCTGGAGGACGCGTCGAGGAAGTGTATGTTGCCATCGATAGACAAGGCGAAAAGTTGCTTTCCATCGCCCGTCCAGGCGAGGGATCCGTTAAATGGGGAGTTGACTCTGATTGGAAAGTCTTTGAGGAGGGTACCATCGAGAGTGTCGTAGATCCGGACAGAGTCACGCCACGTGGCAGTTGCGATGAATTTTCCGTCGGGAGAGAATTTGACCCCGACCACCCAGTCGTCGTGTTCGAAAGGTCCGAGCAGTCGACGCTCCCCCGTGGGAAACGACCAGACACTGAGCATCCCGCCATCCGATCCCGTCGCGATTTTCGTCCCATCGGGTGAGATGTCCACTGCTTGCACTGCCTTCTCGTGTACCTTGAACTCGTGCGCCATTTCGAAGGTCGTCGAATTCCACACAATCACTTTACCACTCCCCGTCCCAGCCACGACCCACTTGCCGTCTCTTGACACGACAAGATCGTTCACAAGGCTTCCAGCATCCATTGGCATTCCTACCTTCATGCCATCTTCGACTCGCCATCGTCGAATCTTCCCTTTCATTCCACCGCTCACGACCTCCTTCCCGCCAGCGAGAAACGCGATTAGAAAGATTTCGATCAGCTTTGAAAACCCACAGATGTGAACCGTTCCATTGCCATCCCTACCTCGATTCCATCTTCCGCTCGCCATTGTCGAATCTTCTCTTCCGTTCCACCGCTCACGATCTCCTTCCCGCCAGCGAGAAACGCGACCGAAAGCACCGCACTCGGATGATCGGTTTTGATCAGTTTTGGGTCCCTTTGGTCAACCGTGGCGTCGCCCGTTTCTGGGTATATTCCGCTTTCAATGGCCTCTTCTTTATCACCTTTGATTGGCATTGTGACTAGAGGGACGTTGACCCCTTCAAATTCTGTTCTCGTTCAACGTTATTTGAATGTCTTGTCGACATGCTCACCGTCTCTTGGAAAGTATACCGGGCTGCCAGCAATCAGCGCTAAGCGGAGGAAAGAAGGATGCTGTCAACATCAGGCTGTGCACTTGGCGCTTGCCTTCGCCCACGTGCATTCACTGAACTCGTTCGGCGGCCTTTTCGAAGCTCGTCGATTTCCACTCCACAACAAGAAGACTACCACCCACTTGCCATCCCGACAAGATGGTTCACAACGCTTCCGACATCCATTACCGCCATCCCTACTTCCACGCTATCTCCCGTTCGCCATCGTCAAACATTCCCTTCCTCGCCAGCGCTCACGACCTCCTTCCCGCCAGCGAGAAACACGATCGAAACCACATCCGGATGATCGATCTTCATCAGCCTTGTGTCCCTTCGGCCAACTGGGAGGATCCGCCAGTGTCGTTGCTCGTTTCTGGGTCTCTAACAATATCCTGCTTTAGATGGCCTCGTTTTTATCACCATTCATAACATTGCTTTATGGAGAGATTCGTCGATCTTCTCCCTGACTAGCTATGTCTCGTTACATAATGTTGTGAAATTTCTGATCAACTTCAAGTTGCTCGCCGCTTCAAGCGTCTCTTGGAAAGTATACTGGGTTGGCGATCGGCGCCGAGCAGCGGGTACCCGCGTGTCTTTACAACCCACCAGGCTGTGCTGTTTCGCCCACGTGCACCCTCTACGCTCTTCTCCTCATCTGGGCAATCATCGTATCTCTGGCAGTACCCCCATCAATTCAAAAATAAGATGCTAAAGACTATAAGTCATAGATATTGACAAGTCTAGATTTATCGACCAAGAGCTTCACGTCTCGTCGTTCAAGCAGCTCAAGCTCGTCAGCGGTGAGGCCGCGTGTCTCGAATAGCGTACAGCCTTGTCAGGCAACCTCGACCTGTCACTATGAGCAGGTTCGCGCACGCGTAGTAGTCAAACAGGGCACTCAAGTATTTGGACATAGATTTGTGACACTTGTCTGTCGGTGAGGCCATCGAGCAGGGCATATTTATCATGTCGAGTGAGTGCTAAATGTCAATTGTCGTGAAACAGCTCCGATATGAACCGCTCCAGTCTATGACCACGGTAACTGAGACCTGCCTTGACGAATGGACGCCCACATATATGTCTTTGGACTATAGTAAGGATGCTTGGTGGGAGTGCCTCAGACCCTCACCCTACACATACCAAGATGAACACGATCCTGAGAGGCTCGACGGAGCGGGCGGCGGCGGCGTGGGTTCTCAACCCGTGTAGTCTTGCCGAGAGTATGCATTCCGACAAGACTCACACTCTATAACGAAGATGACCACTAGACAAACAGTCCCTCGGTGGAAAGCTAATGTCTTCCGGAATCCGCACTCGCGTGGAGAGGTAGAGTTCCCATTTTTGACTAGGTTCACCGCGACTACATCGTGATTGTAGTTAGAATGGCGCGATATATACATGCGCATGTGACAGTATACGTAAGTATCTCGAGATAACACCAGATCTGAGGTGATCGATGGATCACTGGTTGGACGTCGCAAGGGGAGGAGGGCGGTGATCACCATCCTGTGAGCAGCGGCCATCGTCCGCGTCATTTCTTACCACCTTTCTCATTATTTCTCCTCGGAGACGTTCTTCGGTGCACCCGTAGCGATTCGAGGAGTGGCGTGGAGAGGTGTAGTACATAAAGATGTTCCATAACATATCATTACGACCCCAAATCATCATTCTTCCATCTCCAATGAGCAGCAACACAACCACTTGGGAAACAAAATGGAAAGCTTGACGAACCCCGACTCTTCCTGATGCTTGCTGTAAGTTTCGCAACATGCATGTGCTCAAGGAAAGTGGGCGCACGTTCAAACGAATTCTCTGAGTCGAGGGTTGACCTGTATCTTTTGCGTGTTGTGCCTTGTAGAACATAAGCTGCTGCAATGTGATCAACGTTGGCGGAAGACCTACTTCACTCGCGGGCTTCGCATCCGGAGGACATGCTGTGCTAGTACCACCGCGGTGGTCACCATCTACATCTGACGGAAGAGCTATGTCGCTCGATGGCTCTGGATTCGGACGACCTCCGCCCGCACGGGATTTGGCTTTCGACTTCTTCTCTTTCTTCTTCTGCAAGGTAGGATAAACGATAGTATCTGCGGGCCAAATAGACAACTTTTTGGAACACCTACCGGTTCCCCAAGCCTTCTGACCGTTCGCTAAGATGATAGTTCAGACGGACCAGGTTCACTTCAAGGAGTACTCACTGCTCTACGGCGACCTTCAGACATTTTCGAGAATTCTCTGTTCGGGGCATTCATCACGTTCTCTGATGACCTAGTAGATTGAATGCTGGAAAGGCGACGAGGCTCAGGTACTACGGGTTCTCTGATGTTCTTCTTCCACTTTCCTAAAATCTGAAGGAATCGAGACGGCGGTACACTATCATCAAGGTTCTCTGAGCGAATCTCTGGGGTGGAGGTCATGAGGTGGACTGGAGGCTGCGATGTGGAGTGGGATAAGACAGGTGGTGGCAGCTGATCCTCATGATGAACAGACGACGCCGGCGAGGGAGCCTGCCGTAGCGTCAACACGGCAGCGAAGTCAGAATGAATGGATCACAAACCTCGTCGTAGTTGAACTGGTCGTCAGCCGTGGGTGTCGTGGGCGGGAGCTCGACCTACGCCGTATGATGGCATGTTTCGAACAGGAAAGGAACGAACTCATACCTCCAATAAGTCAACATCGTTGTCTGAATGGGGTTCTACAAGTTCTTTCTGCTGTACGTTGGACGTCAGGATGGTGCCACGGTGGTCTCATAAAATAACGTCATTGCAAATATACTCACATCCTTGAGGTATGATGATGGTAGGACCTTATGAAGATTGCGGAGCGTGATTTTCTTGTCACCCGCAGTCACCATATTGTAGTTTTCTGAAATGGCCATGGACCAGACATCATGGGGGTAGTCAATGACAGGTCCGATTTGCTGATGTGTTGTAGTGTCCCAGAACGAGACCGATGAGTCGGCAGAGACTGCTATGCATGCGCCGTCACATGCTAGTGTGATGCACATTGGACTGTCGGCGCTGTGAATAGACCATTGTGAGAGCGCCGTCTTGGAGGACACGTCGAGACATTGGATGTTGCCATTGTCAGACAAAACAAAAAGTTGCTTTCCATCACCCGTCCAGGCAAGGGATCCATTGAATGCCGTGTTGACCCCGATCGGAAAGTCTACGATGAGAGTGCCATTGAAACTGTCGTAGATCCGAACGGACTTGCGACCCCCCGTGGCAGTTGCGATGAATTTGCCGTCCGGAGAGAATTTGACTGCGATCACCTAGTTGTCGTGTACCAAAGATCCGAGCAGTCGCTCCCACATGGGAAACGACCAGACGCTGAGCGTGTTGTCCATCGATCCAGTCGCGATTTTCGTCCCATCGACTGAAACGTCCACCGCAACCACCGCCTTGTTGTGTGCGTTGAAGTCGTTTTCCTTTTCGAAGCTCGTCGAATTCCACACCATAACTTCGCCACTCTCTGTCCCAGCCACGATCCATTCGCCGTCTCGTGAAACGACGAGATCGAACACAGGACTTCCAGCATCCATTGGCATCCCTACCTCCCTACCATCTTCCGCTCGCCATCGTCGAGTATTCCCTTTCTCGTCACCGCTGATGACCTCCTTCCCGCCAGCGAGCAACGCGACCGAAAACACCACATTCGGATGATCTATTTCGATCAGGTTTGCGTCCCTTTGGTCAACAGTGACGATACGGGGAGAGGGTCCATCCGTGTCGTTGCTTGTTTCTGGGTATATTCCACTTTCAATGGCCACTTTTTCATCACCTTTGATAGACATTGTGACTAGAGGAACGTCGAACCCTTCAAATTCTATTCTCGTTCAATGTAATTAGAATGTCTTGTCGACATGCTCACCGCTCTTGCTTTTTGAACGTCTCTTGGCAAGTATACTGGGCTGCCAGCAATCAGCGCTAAGCGGTGGAAAGATGGATGAAACTGCAAGTTACCGCATCTCACAGACCCATTTCGCCCTACATAAATATAAGGTCCAAATGAGGCCCAATGATTATTTTGAGTGACGAGGTTCCCGCGAGGTAGACTGGTGACCAGTCCGTCTAAAAGAGCATTTATCGACGAATGCTTCGCCTCAGCATTCCGAGTCCCTCTTTTAGACGGACTGGTCACCAGTCTGCCCGCGAGGCGTTATCTAAGAGACGTATTTATACCTACAACAGAAATGGGTCTGTAAGACTTCCATTGCTCCCCGAAAAGTGCTTCCTGAGGTGCGTTGTCTCGCGAATGATTGCGCCGCTAACAAACCATCAACTCACGCTGACCGCGTCCGAGTCACCGTGTAGTGTGTTGGTCGAGGTGCATCGTGGACTCTTCATGCGAAGCTAACGTTGGAAACAGACAATGATGCTTAGACGGCGAGATCGGAGACGCGATAATTCGAGATTGCCGTATCGGGTCTCTCCCTGACACACCGACTCGCCTCCGAGTCTGTGCTGAGCGATTCCCAACATACTCTGTTATAGCATTGACGTTATTCCTATCGATAGCGTCAAGTTTTGACGGGAAAAAAATCACAAGGAAAGAGAACACAGAAGAAGAGAAAAACATAGATTTGAAAGAGAAAATGAAAATGATCCAACAGATACACGACGAACTCGGAACAAACACGAATGACCTCCCCACCTCAACCATTCGAGATCAATATCGCGAGCGCCACGCGAGAAGGGACGAAGGCATCGCCGGCACAGGTGGGGGCGGACTGGCGACACTCGCGCCACCCCGTCGGGTTCGTGCCGCTGCTCGTTCCGTGCGCATATACCCACCCACTCTGCCCGTACCGACCTCTGGGGACGAATTCACGAACCAGGCGAGGTGGTCGGTCTTTGGCGATGCCCTTGTGCGGACGTGCACCCGGATCCTGCGGGACGCGACGCCCACGGTTCAGCACCGACTGCAGCCGAAGAACCAATGGAAGATGGCGACGATGACGAAGGAAATGAAGATGGAGAAGATAGGGACGTACCCCCGGCGGCGCGCACTTCCATCCCCAAGCTGGCCGTGCACACGGTCGCATCGATGCAAGCGGGAGCTTCGAGGGGGCACACTGGCACGACGCTGACGACGAATAGGAGCAGCGTGCGTGCGGTGCTCAGGGAGAATGCATGGCCACGGTGGGAATGCGGGAGCGGGCAGTGGCTGTGTGGACCCGCTCAGTCTCGCCGAGGGCATGCGTTCCGACAAGATTCACGCTCTGTAACGACGATGACCACTTATATGGTCTAGACCAGACAAACAAACAGCTCATCTGTGGAAAGAACGAAGGTGTCCTGGTCCAGTACTCGCGCGGAAAGTCCTTTCCAGCTTTCGTACGAGTCGCCCTTGAGCTCATATCCGACGTTCCTCGCAGCACCTGTTCCGAACTGAGTGAGCATCCTGCTTCAAGGGTTCAATATTCTCAATCATATACGTGCAATGCACCGCTCAAGCACATGATCATCGACCATAGTATATTACCTATAGTATCATTCTTCTTTCGTCTCCGACAAGCAGCAACACAACCACTTGGGAAACATAATGGAAAGCTTGACGTTCCCTGACTCTTCCTGATGCTTGCTGTAAGTTTCGCAATATGTGCTCAAGGAAAGTGGGCGCACGCTCAAATAAATTCTCTGAGTCGGGGGTTGACCTATATCTTTTGCCTGTTGTACCTGGTAGAACATAAGTTGCTGCAATGTGATCAACGCTGACGGAAGACCTACGTCACTCGCTGGCTTCCGATCCAGAGGGCGTCCGGTGCTAGTACCACCACTGTGGTCACCGTTCACATCTGACAGAAGAACTACGTCGCTCGATGGCCCTGGATTCGGACGACCTCCGCCCGCACGAGGTTTGGCTTTCGACTTCTTCTCTTTCTTCTTCTATAAGGAAAGATATATGATGGCATCTGTGGGACCAATAGACAACTATGAACGCCTACCGGTTCCCCAATCCTTCTGACCGTTCGCTAAGATGATAGTTTAGACGGATCAAGTTCACTTCAAGGAGCACTCACTGGTATACCTTGAGCTTTGGCCATTGTCGAAAATGCTCTGTTAGAGGCATTCATGTTCTTTGATGACCTGGATTGAATGTTGGCAAGGTGACCAGGCTCAGGGACTGTAAGTTTTCTGAAGCTCTTCTTCCACATTCCTAGAATCCGAAGGAACCGGGACGGCGGCACACTACTGTCACGCTTCTCTGAACGTATCTCTGGGGTGGAGGTCATGAGGTGGACTGGAGGCTGTGATGTGGAGTGGGATGAGACAGGCGATGGCTGGCCCTCATGATGAACAGACGACGCCGGCGACGGAGCCTGCCGTAGCGTCAACACGGCAGTGAAGTCAGAATGAATTGATCACAAACCTCGTCATAGTTGAACTGATCGTCAGCCGTGGGCGTCGTGGGTGGGAGCTCTACCTGCGCCGTATGATGACATGTTTCGAACCGGAATAGGAATGAACTCATACCTCCAGTAAATCAACATTGCTGTTCGACCGGGATTCGACAAGTTCTTTCTGATGTCAGGACGGTGGTCTCAGATACTAACAACATCACTTCAAAATGCATGTACTCACATCCTTGAGGTATGATGGTGGCAGGACCTTGAGGAGATTGCGAAGCGTAATTGTCTCGTCGCCCGCAGCCACCATATCATAGTTTGTCGAGATTGCCATGGACCATATGGGATGGGGGCAGTCAATGACATGTCCAATTGTTGATGTGTTGTAGTATCCCAAAATGAGACCGATGAGTTGGCAGAGACTACTATGCATGCCCCGTCGCATGCTAGTGTGATGCACTCTGGACTGTTGTCACTGTGAATAGACCATTGCGAGAGCATTGTCCTTGAGGACACGTCGAGGAAGTGGATGTTGCCATCGATAGACAAGGCGAAAAGTTGATTTCCATTGCCCGTCCAGGCGAGGGATTCGTTCGATCCCGAGTTTACTCTGATTGGAAAGTCTTTGAGGAGGGTACCATCGAGACTGTCGTAGATCCGAACGGACTCGGTATTCCACGTTGCAGTTGCAA
>JBBPPC010000327.1:0-22167 GCA_038091775.1 Leccinum olivaceopallidum | reverse complement strand
GCATGAACTGATGAATTGGTACAGCTCTGCAGACGGTTTGCGCCTAAATAGACCGAGACCAAAAGGGCGTCCGACGCCGGCGGCGGTGAGGCCCTTCCGTGCGTGAACGTATCTTATCCTGCTATCATCTCTTTTTTGTCGTCATCCACTCTATGTACCTATGCCCACTGGACTTTTTTTTTCCTCTTGCTCTCCATGCTGTATCCTTTTTGTTCAAATTCTTTTTGATCGAGCACGTAGGGTTAAAGAGAAGAAGTCGAGGAGAATCGAATTGTGTCTATTACTTGCATCGTTGTTCACGATGGCGTCTGATGTGTGACTCTTGCGATAAGCATCATGAAGTCGTGGTGAAGTGCCAGTCGGTCTCCTTTCGCCGCTCATTGAGTCTAGATGTTCAAATTCCAATTTTATGATCCACCCAACTCAAAACTCCCCTATACGTTCAGATCCAGCTGAGATGTATCCGCGACCGCTTCCCCTCGAATATCCACAGTCATCGAATACAAACGACAGACACGGGGAACGACCAAGTAGGGTTCCCTATCCTTGTTACTTACACGTTCGAGGTCACTCTGTCCGGGACCGACTGGTACCGACCAAGCGGTTGCCGTCGCACTCACAACTTGGACCTTCCATAGCCAGTCAAAGTGTGCTCTGCTCATCGAACACGTGCTAATATACGGCAAAGGACCATCGACTAAGTAGTTCAGGGGTTGTGGCATCATGCATGGGATTCGGAACTAAAAAAAGGTAGATAGTGGCAAGTTTCCAAGATAGACGTCCGGTCGATGTCGCCGTAGATGTACTTGACGCCGGCATGATCGAGAAGAGAGACGGAGGCGGTAGTTCTTCGGATCATGAACGGAGCGGAGAACTTGAACTGCTTGGGTCCGGGTCCGTGGCAGTGGTGTGATGACCATGCGCGCAACGCCTCTGCTAGATCGCCTTCCTCTAAATCCGTCGCTGCTGCCGGAACAGACGGGAGTTCGAGTATCTGGGTCTTCGTTGTAAACTCCACTTCTTCCGTACGCAAAAAGTAGCAGCGAGCCCCAGTTTCGCGGCATGGAAGCGTTCTGGACATTCAAAGATGCCCAAGATATCACGCGCGCGTATGATTGAACGGTGTTTGAGGCGGTGACGTCAGCTTCAGTGTGGTAGATCGACGCGGGTGGGTTGAAAAATCTTGGAATTTGTCGTCACGGTCAAAAGTCGCTCTGTGAGCGCCGTGAGCACTGAAAAACGGGAGTAGATGGACGGTTACTTCCTCGACGGCGGAGGGAATACGGGGGGGGCTTTACACGATAGCGGAGCATGGCAGACGACGGCGAGCTATCCTCTGTCGTATCCGCCTGTGTCGCCTTCTTCTGCGGCTTCTCCCTAGACGAACCACCCCGACCAGTCCAAAACACGTTTTCGTCCTCCTCGTGACCAGGGAGTACATCAAGCGTGTGATGCTTTTGGACTTTCGTCTTCCGAGTGCTCGTCGGTTTTGCTTTCAGTTTTGCTGTTGCGAAACATTGTGATTCGGTTGATACAACCAGCGTAACCACGACCAGAGTGATCGTCTAGCTCTAAGGTGCTGCAATTGCCATCGGAATCACGTCGAGACACAGATTTGAACGCGCGCGCGATCGCAGGGGTCGGAAGAGATGCGACAGAAGCTGGGCGTTTGAGTGGATGCGAGAGTTCATCTAGGCTGTACGGCGGATTGGAAAAGTCGAGAATCTGATTCATCAACATGGTCTGGTAAGAAAAGTAGGAGATGAAGAGAACGTTGTGGAAGGGGACAAGACTAGCGGTGGTTGCGACGAGCTGCGAGGGTGGGAACACATCGCAGGTGCGTGTACCCAAAAGTCGGGATCAGGGGGATAAGCTGCGAGGAGCCGGAATGGGAAATGGAGGCAGGGCGTGGTTGCAAGGCATGGTGGAAGCGGTGCCTTCTCGCTTGTCCGAATGTGGCTTGAATCACTAGCACCGACCATTTGCAGTTCTTGCTTCTTGCTGTGGACCTCGTTCATTCTATCAGAAATGTTCACAGCAACTCTGCAACTGGCCGCATGCGATATAAACCTACTGCTGCAGAACCCCCGTCACTCAGAACTTGCCCACTGTTCACTTCCCACTCATGAATCAAGACAACCAATCTTCTAGCCCGCCCTTTCTTCTCCAACCACCACCTCAAGGACAAAACATATTGCGCGACTCGGAATCTCATTCATCACCTACCAATCAATGCGAACATTTATTTGTAACACGTGCGTAGCAATCTCGCGCTGACATACTGGAGACATCCTAAACACACATGTTCAGTCATACGTGCCACGAATGTTGCATCCGGTCTCCGTCGCATACCAGCAGGCTTTCATGTCATTGTGGAAGTCGATGGAAGGACCATGAAAACATCCAACAAACCCGTGTCGACAGCGCAGGACGCCGTAGAATGGGATGAAGAAATCCTCTTGTGCGTCATCACTTGACGAATCTCTGCTCCTTTCATTCAATAGCTGCCAAAGGCCATCAGATCGATCATCTTCTGTTTCATTCACTGTCTACGCATCGTTCGAGCTTGGACAGAGGCTAGGAAACGGAGAATTGCTCCATCGATTCAAGAGTACTGCAGGAAAAGTGTTCCAGAATGAAAAACTTCAGTGTGAGCAACTCCCTTGTCTACCACACACTCTTTGACATCCCCTCGTAGTCACCGACTTTACAGCGCAGATGGATGGTATATTACCGTCGTGTTCGTCCCTTCGAATCATCACGGAGCGACGCATTTGTGGTACGAATGAATCATGTCCCAAACTCGACGTAAGCAGATTTATTCAGGGCGCATTAGTCATTCTCTGAACTGACGGCAACAGCTATCGGAGTCACGCGAAATGAATGCGCTGGAACAGCTGACCGACGAGGGACATCGTGCTCTCCTGCGTTACAGCCAGCGGCAGGACCAAATGGATCTAGACGTAGCCGTCCAGACTTTCCAGCGTGTTCAGGAGATTTGCCCAATAGATGACCTTAATCGTGCAGCCGTTCTTTCCAACTTGGCCAATGCCAGGTTCATCGATTGCCAGGCCAACAATCGGTACCTTGACCTAGATGTGCCAATTGGATTGTATCGGGATGCTCTACGACTTCGGAGCACAGATCATCCGGATCATGGCACAACGGTACTGGAACTTGGTCTTGTGCTACTTGCGCGCTTCGAGAGGAGAGGGATCGAGTTCGACAGGGAAGAAGCAAAGGATTTACTGGAAGGAGTGGTAGAGGTCTCGGCGGCAGGAAGTTATGCACACCGAGCAGGGGTGTTCGCATTGCAAATGGTCAAGGCTTCAGCATTGGTGGAGGCAGGAGACGGTGGATCGTTACCGGCGCAGCAAGAAAATGACGACGATCTCAAACAGAGGACGCGGAACCTGCTACCGATCATGTCAAACCGGAATCCTGACCAACCTATAGTCATATTTGACCTTGGGGTGCTGTTATCTGAGCGGTTCGCACGCAATGGGGTGCTTGCTGATATACACGAGGCAATTTGGATGGTCGAGTCTGCCGTGGATCTTTGGCGAGGGGGCTATAGTCATCCTGACCATCCTAGCATGGACATGCCGTCCTTGCTGGCCAGCCTCGGGAGCTCGTTAATTCGTCGCTTTGAGCGTCTCGGGGACCTTGCGGATCTAAACAGGTCGATCTCGATGCAAGAGGAGCTTGTCTGTCTGACACCCGACGGCCATTCAGGCAAGCCAGGTCGGTTGAACAACCTCGGGAACTCATTATCTCTTCGCTTTGAGCGTCTCGGGGACCTCACGGATCTAAACGAGTCGATCTCGATGTTAGATGAGGCTGTTTGTCTGACACCCGACGGCCATCCAGACAAGCCAGGTCGGTTGAACAACCTCGGGATCTCATTATGGAGGCGCTTTGAGCGTCTCGGGGACCTCGCGGATCTAAACAGGTCGATGCCGATGTCTGAGGAGGCTGTCTGTCTGTCACCCAACGGCCATCCAGACAAGCCAGGTGTGTTGAACAACCTCGGGATCTCATTATTAAGTCGCTTTGACCGTCTCGGGGACCTCGCGGATCTAAACAGGTCGATCTCGATGTTAGAGGAGGCTGTTTGTCTGACACCAGGTGGCCATCCATACAAGTCAAGTTGGTTGAACAACCTCGGGAACTCATTATTGAGTCGCTATGAGCGTCTTGTGGACCTCGCGGATCTAAACAGGTCGATGTCGATGTTTGAGGAGGCTGTCTGTCTGATACCCGATGGCCATCCAGACAAGCCAAGTCGGCTGAACAACCTCGGGACCTCGTTATCTCGTCGCTTTGAGCGTCTCGGGGACCTCGCGGATCTAAACAGGTCGATCTCGATGTTTCAGGAGGCTATCTGTCTGTCACCCGACGGCCATCCTGACAAGCCAAGTCAGTTGATCAATCTCGGGAACTCGTTATTGAGTCGCTATGAGCGTCTTGGGGACCTCGCGGATCTAAACAGGTCGATCTCGATGAAAGAGGAGGCTGTCTGTCTGACACCCGACGGCCATCCGGACAAGCGAAGTCGGTTAAACAGCTTCGGGACCTCATTGTTGAGTCGCTTTGAGCGTCTCGGGGACCTCGCGGATCTAAATAGGTCGATCTTGATGTTTGAGGAGGCTGTCTGTCTGACACCCGACGGCCATCCAGACAAGCCAAATCGGTTAAACAACCTCGGGACCTCATTGTTGAGTCGCTTTGAGCGTCTCGGGGACCTCGCGGATCTAAATAGGTCGATCTTGATGTTTGAGGAGGCTGTCTGTCGGACACCCGACGGCCATCCACACAAGCCACGTTGGTTGAACAACCTCGGGAACTCATTATTGAATCGCTTTAAGCGTCTCGGGGACCTCGCGGATCTAAACAGGTCGATGTCGATGTATGAGGAGGCTGTCTGTCTGACACCCAACGGCCATCCAGGCAAGCCAGGTCAGTTGAACAACCTCGGGAATTCATTAGCTCGTCGCTTTGTGCACCTCGGGGACCTCGCGGATCTAAACAGGTCCATTTGCATGAAGGAGGAGGCAATAAACTCCACTCCCGATGGACATCCGGAGAAACTAACCTTATTGTTTGGCCTTGGACTGGCATTCAATATCCGTTTTACGCACTCTCATGATTCTTCTGATCTCTCTGCTGCTGCTTGCAATTTTTCAATTGCCACTCGTGCTCCCATCGGTCCTCCTTCCGCCCGCTTTCGTGCCTCTCGCACCTGGATTTCCTGTGCGCAACTTCAAGGAAATACCACTGCTCTCCTTGATGCATGTGCTTCTTCCCTCGACCTTCTCCCACAGTTAGCATGGCTCGGACTCCCAATCACTGAGCGCCATCGTCTACTCGTTGAAGCAGCTCATGTCATATGTGACTCAATTTCCGCCGCTCTTGAAGCTGGTCATCCTGAACTAGCTGTCGAGTGGCTTGAGCAAGGGCGTTCCATTGTCTGGACTCAGTTCCTGCAGCTTCGCACTCCAGTTGATGACCTGGCTCACAACTATCCTGCCCTTGCTTCTCAGTTCCGGCAAATCTCGCAGGAACTAGCACATGCTAGTATTCGGGACAATGCCGCAGTCTGCCAGCCAGCACATATCTCAGTCGCTGATGCTCGATTGCTCGAGAAGAACATCCAAAGACATCATGATCTTGCACTGAGACGGGAGAATCTCCTCCTTCAGATCCGATCCTTGCCAGGTTTCGAGCGATTCTTGCTTTCGAAGACAATCAAGCAACTTTCTGCCTTGGAAATCCCCGGACCAGTCGTTTACCTCACAGCCAGCAAAGAAAGATGTGATGCACTGATCGTTATGGCGGAGTTGGAGAGCGTCGTCCATGTACCCCTCCCTGAAATTTGCTTTGCTCATATGGAAGCTCTGCGAATAATGCTCCGCAAGTTGCTCGAGCGGCATTGTCTTGTTTTCTCCCGCGATGCTCTCCACGAACTCATCCCCTGCGAGGATACAGACCTCTCGAAAAGAATTCTTGATTTGTTGCTGGATGGATCTTTTGGTGATGGTAGTGACCGGGCAGCAAAACTGGCAAATTCACAACGATTCGAAGAATATACTCCGAATGAGTTGTACCAGTTCATTCTGCAACGCCTTTGGAGTGGGGTTGTAAACCCCGTTCTTCAGGCACTCGGCTTTTCCGTAAGTCGTTCATATATGTCTCAATGTCGATCCATTCTGACTCTAGATTAGAGTCCGCCATCTGGCACTGATCAAATGACCCGCATTTTCTGGTGTCCGACTGGTCCTTTTTCTTTTTTACCCATACATGCTGCCGGCCTTTATCACACAGCCGAGCCGGGCACCAAACTTTCTGATTTCGTTATATCGTCCTATTTGCCGACTTTGACTTCGCTCGCATCGTCACCTCAGAATAGCTTGCATGACCCTTCTTCCAAACTTCGCCTACTTGCCGTCCCACAGCCACCGACAGACGGACTCGCATCACTGTTTTCGGTGAAGCACGAGATCGATTCCATCAGCGAATTATGTAAGAAATCCCCTTGGGTAACCCTCCAGAACTCTGATGGCACTGTCGGGGACGTCACGGAGAAGTTGAAGAATACCGACTGGGTCCATTTTGCATGTCACGGAATACAGGATCCCGAGACACCGCTCGACAGCGGGCTACGCCTCGCCAACCATCGTCGCTTGAAGCTCTCGGACATTATGCAGTTATCGCGCCCGCAAGGCGGACTTGCATTCCTTTCTGCCTGTCAGACTGCGCAAGGAGATGCGTCGTTGTCGGAAGAATCCGTTCATCTTGCAGCTGGGATGCTTCTTGCCGGGTATAGTAGTGTGATCGGGACGATGTGGTCGATAAAGGACAAGGACGCACCCAAGGTGGCGAGGGACGTGTACGAGCACCTGTTTCGAGATGCTAGGCGGGCTCCCGACAGTACGGAGGCGGCAGTAGCATTGCACTGCGCCATCCAGAAACTTCGCGACTCTGGTGTTCCCTTTACTTCTTGGGTTCCTTTCATTCACTTTGGTAGATGACCCTTGTTCGAAAACGACTATTTCAGCATGGCTTTTTTTTTCCTCCCCTATGCTACTCTTTACTTGTACGAACTAGTCCACCAAACGAGCATGTTTATATACGGAGCAATCTTGTACCTCACAGTATCACCTAGTTTGAACCTGGTGGTTGATTTCCAACCAAGTAAGTCCTGAGCGAGCTTCTTGGCCTCTTCCGTCCCGATCGACTCGATCTCCCGTCTCGCACGTTCGATCTCCTTTTTGGTATCTTCCTTTTCTTTCTGCGAATCGATAAGCTTCTTGGCGTGCGTGAGCTCCGCGCGGCGGGACGCGTCCTCCTTTCTTTGCGTACGCTCAGCTTCGAGAGGAGCTCCCTGCGGCGTGCGACGAGTGCTTTGCGCAGAGAGAGAGTGCGCCGTTGCGAGGGTGCTGAAGCAGGTACGCAGGAGCTCGGCCGAGGACGGCTGGACGGTAGTGTTGTCGTTGAGCGAAGGGCTGCTCGGACCGGAGACGGTGGACCTGTCAGAGTAGCTCGTTGATAAAGGAGATGATGGTCTCCGTGGCATGGTCTTCACGGATGCGGAGTTCGCCGCGGAGTGCACAGCTGGGGGATCGCGCGACCGTAGATAGAGGTCTGTGTGCGAGGAGAGGATACTCGGGCGGTCGGGTCTGTTTGCTCGGCCGTCTGACATCCCTCTCCGAGGATTGGGATCGGGCGACCGGCCGTTAGAGGGTGCGGTCTACAGTACGAGTAGGGACAGATAAGGGAGCGGGATAGTAGCGGTTTCGAGCCTGCGAAAGCTCTCGTCAGGGGGCTCCGCTACCCCTACCGCTGCCCATCCGAGACCGTTTAGGGTTCCAGCTACCAATCTTAAGCCCTATCGAGGGAGTTGGCCAGATCACAGAGGTGCTAGTGACATGTGAAGGCACGACCCCAGATAGATTGGTTGCACTTGTGGCAATAACGAGTGGGGAGGAGGGAGATTCCTGCTCGTAAATGGTGGTGGAGGGGCGGCAAGGTGGGTGCTTTCTTGGAGCGGGCGTTGTCTTCGTCGGCACGCTGCCCGACTGGGAGTGCGAGTGCGCTGACGAGAACCTGGCTTGCGAGACGGGTCATTTCATCCTTGGAGATACCGCCGATGGAGGTAACGACCGCATAATATCGACCCCAGGCAGAATCCTGGCCCATCGGGAACTCTGTATACTTGCAAGTCCTCATCGAGATCCTCCTTCAACATAAAGAATTCGAGGTCCACCTTAGGCTAGCATTAGGTGCGCACCTGTGGCCAGCGTCAGTTGAAACTCGACGCAGGACTGAATCGTCAACTTGAAATTCACATACTACCGACCCATGCCAGAGCGACAGCCGTACCAAGGATCTGATCGGATTCTGGTTTTGGCTTTCGATGTGGGCACGACATATAGCGGGGTCTCCTATAGCATTCTCGACCCAGGCGAACCACCTATCATCTTTGGTGTGGACCGGTGAGCGCCAATAGTACGTATTTCCAGCATTCACGATCGTTCATTATGTGGATAGCTTTCCTGCCACAGATAACGTCGGCGGAAGCTCCAAGATACGATCCATTGTGTATTACGATTTGGAAGGTGTTCCTCGTGCGTTCGGTGCCGAGGCCACTCTGCGTAGTATAATAGAGAGAGCGGAAGATGAGGAATGGGTCAAACTTGAGCGGTGAGAGTCGTCGTCTGTCGAGCAGTCACTCACGGTCCCACTGAATTTCTTGACACTAGGTGGAAACTCCATCTCGGACCTGGAAATGTGCCCAACGAAGTTAGCGATCAAGACATCCCACCACTTCCACGTAACAGGACCGCCATGCAAGTGTTGGCTGATTTCATGCAGTATCTCTTTGAATGTGCAAGGACCTACATCCAAGAAACGCATGCGAGCGGGCGCGACTTGTGGACTTCGTTCGAGGGCAACATTGATTTTGTGCTCAGTCATCCAAACGGATGAGAAGGTCTACAACAAACGCAGATACGACGGGTAGCGGTCCTTGCAGGTTTGGTCTCAGATTGTCCCGAAGGGCAGTCTCGGGTTCACCTGGTTACCGAAGGCGAAGCGAGTCTGCACTACTGCCTGAGTACCGAGAAGACAGCTGGTTCATTCAAGGTAGTGTCCGCAGCTCGCGTTTGACCCGTGTGGCTGTAGACCTCTTTTCTAGGAAGACCAAGGGATCATGATTATAAATGCTAGTAGTGGAACCGTTGACGTCAGTTCCCACTACATGACAACGTCGCCTGCCACGTTTCAAGAAATCGCTCCTCCAGAATGTAGGTACAAAAATTGAATTGCATTGCTGGTACTAATGAACTGGATTATAGGTCTCCTGCAAGGCGCAGCATCCGTTACCAGACGCGCTCAACAGTTCCTCACAGCTGAGTGAATGAAAATATGCCTTTAAGACGACCTTTAACAATCGTATCCTTGCAGAGAAGCTAGCAGGTTCCAAGTTTGGGACCGAGGAGGATATTGCTCAAATGATGAGCGAGTTTGACCAGACAACGAAGCTCCGTTTCAGCAATCCTGCTGAGCCATCTTACATTCGTTTCGGAACTGTTGAGGACCGCGACCTTGCGTTCCACATCAAGTCTGGGCAGTTGAAGATTCCGGGGTAAGAAATGCTATGTTCTGTAGTCGCTCGCTTAGTCTTATTCACGATGTCTGCAATTCAGAACCGATGTCGCAACCCTCTTCGAACCCTCTGTAGCAGCGATTGTCGTAGCCGTGGAAAATCAGCGAAGGCGGGCGACTAAACCGATCAATGTATGTCTACCCTCTCCCGAGATACGAAGAGACTGACGATCGTCAGTCCGTCTTCCTCGTCGGGACCTTCGCCGCGAGTGACAGTCTGTCCTAAAAATCTTTGGGCCATGTCAATGATGCCAAATTGAGTAAAGATTAAGTAAAAGATCTTTATTTGTAATCGCTTGTAATGGACATGGTAATGCCTTGCCATGCCTAGAATATTTATTATTATTCATCGTAATGCTCAATTTAATGGAGCTTTGTAATGACAACGTCCACCTTGGCAGTGGATTTCTGAATTTAGCCCATTACAATTACTTACAATGGAGTTTAATGGAGTTTAGATTTTTCCGACAATTTTACTGGCTCTTTGCGAGGCTACAAGAGCACATCAAACCAATGAACCTCAAGTTCTGTCGCCCAGACAGCCATACGTCAGCTACTTTTCAGACCGACTCAGTTTTCATTACGTTGACCGAACGTCGGACAGCAATAAGGCTGTCGCGGACGGCGCGATCGCCTTTTACCTCAACCACAGGGCTTCTGCGTGCGTTGGCATCGACTACGAGGGAAGTCAGGGTTAAGACTACCTATCTGGCTCCGGAAGGCAGCCATGGTGTGCGCGCCAAGACTGGATAAGGATGAGAGCGTGAACTGGGAGGGTAGCGCTAGTGAGTAGCGAGCAGACTGTTCGTAAGACGAGGTGTGAGCGCAAGGAGTTGCACAAGCGGTTCTTGTTTCAATGTTTCTGGTAATTTCGTTTGGATTAGAACAGAAAAAAAGACCTAGAACCAGGACACGCACGCACCAAGCTCTAGCAAACTAACTTGTAACCTTTCCCTGCTGTCACTTCCTTCGAAGCTTCGGCCCGGGGGAATAACTTTTGGTAGGCCCACCCACCCATGAAGGAGAGCTGGGCGAGCAAAGGCCGATGTAGTTTGGCTCTGTGAGCAGAGCCTTCGCTGTACGGACATAGTTGACGATGAGCACGGCTGTAGCAGTGGCAGACTCGCGGGTGACGCGGGCGACGAGAGTAAGTTGTAGAATTTTGCTGCCACAGTCTAGGCTGTTCAGACGAGCATGTTTGGAAAATCTGCGTGGTGGGCCAGAAGAACAAGAACATGAAATGCACGCAAAAGCGGGAGTGGGTACAGCCACTGGATGAGTCCCTGTGTCGCGCAACCAATGCACGTCCCGGAGCAGCACTATCGATCTTGCACATAGCGCGCGTCCCAAGCCGAGTTGGTTTCCTCAGCGATATCCATTCCAAATCCCGCTTGAGGAGGATGTAGTGCACGCTCTGATCGATATGTAAGTGCTGCGAATGCCACCGCGAATGAGGAGGACGCCCAGATCGGCCGGACTGAGACCGCATCTTTGCCGCGCTGGCGCCACAGTTCTCTAGCAAGCCAGCGCCAAATTCCAGTTTTGTCTCTCTGTTCCACTCCTACAGCAATTCATCTGACACTCGTCACCGCTCATCACCGTCCAGTGTTTGCCCGGTCTTTGTTTTTTGTTTTACTTGTTTTGCTTTCCGCTAACTTGCTTGCAAACAACTTGAATGTCCAACAACGACGAGTCTGTAAGTATCTTCAACTTTGAGTAGAGACTCGGACGTACTGATATGACGCCTACATCACTAGCAGCAGTCAGGAATTTCCACCGTACCAGATCTTACAAACTATATCGTCAAGAAAGAAGATCAGTACTCGAACTGTGGAAGTTTTGGCGATGTCTATAGATGTTTCTACAATGAGAGCGAAGGTGTCCGAAAGGAGGTTCGAACTTTTCATACTACCGCACCACCTACTTACGATCCGGCTCTTCCCCAGGTCGCAGTCAAAGCTTTCAGATTCAAAGTCACCATAGACGGAGATGATGCGGAGCAGCAGTCTGCTAAGGTAATGATCGTTCTTCAATGTCATTAAGGAAGTCCGGCTCAAGTTAACTCCTAGATGTTTGAGATCCGTCGGGAACTTGGAATTTGGAGGATGTTGAATCACGAAAATATTGTCCCATTCTTGGGCGTTGCTCGTGGGTTCGGAATGAGCGGTGCCTTATCATTGGTGTCATTATGGATGCCCAACCGTACTCTCCACGGTTTCCTAGCGAAACATGACCGCAGTCTAAGTGTGTCATGCCGTCTCGAATTGGTGCGTTCCCCAAACACGGATTACCTACTGATTAATAGCTTATCATATAACACTGTAGCTGCTAGACATTGCTAATGGCCTCAAATACTGTACGTCATCATTGTCTACCTAAGGCTCGAAAGATAACACTCCACAGTACATTCATTTCCTATTTGTCCGATTGTTCATGGCGACCTGAACAGCGTAGGTCAATCATGGATTGTCTTGTCGACGTCTCCAGCTAAACACTGAACAGAATACTGTGCTAATCGACGCAAACCACACTGCACGGTTGGCCAGCTTTGGCTATGCCTCATTGGTGGGAAGCATTCCGGAGGCTTTGAGTCATCTCCAATTGCCTACAAGACAAGGCACACTGCGATGGGCTGCACCGGAACTGGTGTTTCCGCAAGAAGGGCCTAATAGGACAACGAAAAGTGATATATACTCTTTCGGAAATATCAGTCTTCAGGTAAGTTCACTGGATATAAAAATAGCTCTGGTTCTTACTCCCTTGTAGGTATTGTCTGGCAAACTACCATGGTCAGAAATCGAGGAGGAGTCTCGTGTCATTCTATGCCTTGCTCAGGGTCTTAATCCAGCGCGTCCAGAGTACCACAAAATAGGTGATCAGCATTGGAATTTCATCCAACAATGCTGGTCATCAACTCAGAAACGGCCTTCTGCAGAAAGTGTAGTTGCGTCCATCCAACTATTCCTGAGCAATACACAGTCCTGTTCAACATCACCATCGATACACTCTTGCTCTCTGATAGATGAGCCAGAAGAGCCTTCCTTGAACCCTTTGGATTTATTTTTGATTGATGGCTCAGCTGAGAGCTTTTGTCTCGACCGGAGAGATGAAACGAGCAGGTAAGTTATCATTGTGATGGTAGCTTACCTCGATCGTGCTGACTCTCTCAAAGCGTCGACTACCAGGGACGCCAGAGCAGAACAATGTCCAACAACGATGAGTCTGTAAGTATCTTCAACTTTGAGTAGAGACTCGGACGTACTGATATGATGCCTACATCAACAGTCAGGAGTTTTCACCGCACCAGATCTTACAAACTATATCGTCAAAAAAGAAGATCAGTACTCGAACTGTGGAAGTTTTGGCGATGTCTATAGATGTTTGTATGAGAGCGAAGGTGTCCGAAAGGAGGTTCGAACTTTTCATACCACCGCACCATCTACTTACGATCCGGCTCTTCCTCAGGTCGCAGTCAAAGCTTTCAGATTCAAACTCACCGTGGACGAAGATGATCCGGGGCAGCAGTCTGTTAAGGTAATAATCGTTTTCATGAATTCTTCAACGTCATCAAGGAAGCCCTGCTAAAGTTAACTTCTAGGTGTTCGAGATTCGTCGGGAACTCGGAATTTGGAGGAGGTTAAATCACGAAAATATTGTCCCATTCTTGGGCGTTGCTTATGGGTTCGGAATGAGCAATGTTTTATCATTGGTGTCATTATGGATGCCCAACGGTACTCTCCACTGCTTCCTAGCGAAACATGACCGCAGTCTAAGTGTGCCACGCCGTCTCCAATTGGTGCGTTCACCAAACACGGATTACCTACTGATAAATCGCTTATCATACAACACTGTAGCTGCTTGACATTGCCAATGGCCTCAAATACTGTACGTCATCATTGTCTACCTAAGGCTCGAAAGAATAACACTCCACAGTACATTCATTTCCTATTTGTCCGATTGTTCATGGCGACCTGAGCAGCGTAGGTCAATCGTGAATTGTCGACATCCTCAGCTGAACACCGAACAGAATAATGTGCTTGTCGACGCAAACTACACTGCGCGGTTGGTTGACTTTGGCTATGCCTCCTTGGTGGGAAGCATCCCGGAGGCTTTGAGTTATCTCCAAATGTCTACAAGACAAGGCACACTGCGATGGGCTGCACCGGAACTGGTTTTTCCTCAAGAAGCGCATAATAGGACAACGAAAAGTGATATATACTCTTTCGGAAATATCAGTCTCCAGGTAAGTTCACTTTGAGTTCAAAATAGATCTGGTTCTTACTCTCTTGTAGGTATTGTCTGGCAAACTACCATGGTCAGAAATCAAGGATGAACGTCGTATCGTTTTATGCCTTCATCAGGGTCTCCATCCATCGCGTTCGGAGTACCATAAAATAAGTGACCAGCATTGGAATCTCATCCAATGGTGCTGGTCATCAGCTCATAAACGACCTTCTGCAGAAAGTGTAATTTCGTCCATCCAACTATTCCTGAGCAATCCACAGTCCTGTTCAAACTCACCACCAGAACCGACGATGACTTCCCCGAACACTCTCGGCAACCTCTCCCTACTCGTCTCTATTCCCCCTAGCACGGCCTCTTCGACCCCTCTCCGACCTCACATGCAACCACTTGAACCTCTCCTTCTACCAAGGTGAGTTTTTCGCTTGTATAATATTGCCAGATAAATATACTAACATACATATACAGCGACACAGATATACCATCCAACACTTCCTCTCCAAGCGACCGATTTTACACTCCGCCATCTTCGCCGCTCATACGACATGCAGATTCCCATTCCTCATCCTCCCCCTACATGTCAAAATCCGTTCAGGCGGCACATTTGCCACGTTCTCATTCCATATGAGTTCTGGAAAATGGTCGCTGCGATGGAGAGGCGAGGATGGAATCACTGACACGTGTGGAGAATTCGTTACTCCGGTAATCGTTTCCGTGCATTTGAACAAACATCATGGGATCTGAAAGATGGATAGGATGGCAGAGTGGACCTACGCATGGATTGGATGTGAATAGTGTTTTGTTGTCATGCATATTCAGGGGGCGCATCTACGAGCCGGACACTGAATACCCACGAATCTCACTTAGTTTTGTATCAAGAAAATATACCCTATTGGACATACTCAGGAATTCGATGAGATCGCAGAAAGTTGTCACTGCCAGAAACTACGTCGGGAAGTTTGAGATGGACGAAGTTACCACCCTTAACTGTAGAACGCCTCATCCAGCGGTCAGTGACAAGAATGGGATAACGTGGAGCATAAAAGCTCTCGCGGGAAGGATGGTGATCAGTTTAGATCTGCTCCCGCGAAGGATATACATGGTGAGAAATGAACAGTAACCGCACGACTTATCTTCGCCATCACAAAAGTACTTTCCATTCGTGCGAAACCGTACAGGAGGAGTACAGGACAAAAAGTACCTAGTTTGGCAGTGGCACAACAATGTCATCGAAGATACATCATACCTGTCCTCAAACACGGCATCTTGAACGGAGGCAGCGTAAACACACCAGCAACCAGCGGGGGGATGCAAGACCTCCCACAAGTCTCCTTTACAGTCTCCAAAGTGATTGCAACACATCGGAGTCGGCGTCTCGGGAGAATACCACATGGGACTCGGGTCGTAGGCTGACGGGAAAGACGAAAGTCGGAAGGTAACGTCGTTATTTGCGGGGAAAGCATAGCCACGAGACTGTGTCGTGAAAGAATCGTTGAGTGTTTTCAGCTTGAGTGTAGCAGACGGGACCTTAGTAAGATGGTTAGGATGGTTGGCGAAGTTGGACGGGGCAAACGGCGTCCTGCCAGAGGGCCGTTGTTCGGAAAGAGGCAAGTGTTTTGCGTGCTTGGCGTCAACGGACGTTATGAGGATCATCGGGACGACATTTTCAAAGATCACAAGGAGAACATTTTGGTTTGTGTGCGTCCTTGTGGGCGGGTTCCGAAATGGACAAGTCACGACGCAGTGTCTATGCCGCGAGTGTCCTCGGCCGCATATGAAGGGGACGGGCATCGCGCGGTACGTAGTGACGCACATTGGGTTTCGCGTCGATGTAATACGTGCATGCACAACCCGAGTCGGAGTTTGCGAGGGTGATCGGGTGCGTACTAGTCGGTGGGGGCGTTTGGCAGCCAATGTATGGGTACGTATTCGCAGAGGATGTTGGATTCGCGCAAGGTTGATCCGATGCATTGGAAACGGCGGACGGACGAGTGAAACGAGTAAGGTCGGGTTAGCCTAGGCCGAGTTCGCCTCGGTGAGGTAAGCTGGCTCTCTTTTGTTTATCTTTCTTCCATCTTCATTTTCTCACTTTTTCTTTCATTAATATTCTTGTACTTCATCGATTTTCGACATTTCCACTACACAAAAGTGCTATTCAAGTTCGCCCTGGAAATCTTGACTCTTTGAGTAGAAAAACACTGCAGTTGTTGAAAGGGCAACCTGGCTGGCCATGAAATCACCTTGGGCATGAAGTTTATGCTGCGAGAAGTCACATTTTGCGATATGCTTGTGTTAGACTCCTGCAGATCATCTCTTTTTCTGCATGCGACCTGCTGTTACATCTTGACCCGCTTCTCCATGATGGTACGCAAATTTGTCACAGCGAAGTGGCGCGATTCGCTGGTTAGGATGTGATAGTGGAGTGCGGATTCTTCCAAAAGAAAATAGCGAGCCAGGATTGGATTCACCTTTGTGCCTCGTGTACGCGAATGGCGGAAACCTCATGGAGTGGACGTGGTCTAGGCCCGATCAAACTTCCTATATGCGCGCCTCGCCTAATCCGGCCGTGGCGCAAGGTCGAGGACGGTTTAGGTTCGCACCTGTGGCCAGCGTCAGTTGAAACTCGACGCAGGACTGAATCGTCAACTTGAAATTCATATACTACTGACCATGCCAGAGCGACAGCCGTACCAAGGACCTGATCGGAAGCTGGTTTTGGCGTTCGATGTGGGCACGACATATAGCGCGGTCTCCTATAGCATTCTCGACCCAGGCATACCACCTGTCATCTTTGGTGTCAACCGGTGAGCGCCAATAGTACATATTTCCAGCATTCATGATCGTTCATTATGTGGATAGCTTTCCTGCCACAGATAACGTCGGCGGAAGCTCCAAGATACGATCCATTGTGTATTACGATTTGGAAGGTGTTCCTCGTGCGTTCGGTGCCGAGGCTACTCTGGAGAGTATAATAGAGAGAGCGGAAGATGAGGAATGGGTCAAACTTGAGGGGTGAGTGTCGTAGTCTGTCGAGCAGTCACTCGTGGTCCCACTGAATTTCGTGACACTAGGTGGAGACACCATCTCGGACCTGGAAATATGCCCAACGTTAGCGATCAAGACATCCCACCACTTCCACGTAACAGGACCGCCACACAAGTATTGGTTGATTTCATGCAGTATCTCTTTGAATGTACAAGAACCTACTTTCAAGAAACGTATGCGGGCGGGCGCAACTTGTGGACTTCGTTCGAGGACAACATTGATTTCGTTCTCAGTCATCCAAACGGATGGGAAGGTCTACAACAAACGCAGATACGCCGGGCAGCGGTCCTTGCAGGCTTGGTCCCAGATTGTCCCGAAGGGCAGTCTCGGATTCACCTGGTTACCGAACGCGAAGCGAGTCTGCACTACTGCCTGAGTACCGAGAACAGAGCTGGTCCATTCGAGGTAGCATCCGAGCAGCTCGCGTTTGACCCGAGTGGCTGTAAATATCGTTTCTAGGAAGACCAAGGGATCATGGTTATCGACGCTAGCAGTGGAACCGTTGACATCAGTTCCTACTACATGACAACGTCGCCTGTCACGTTTCAAGAAATCACTCCTCCAGAATGTAGGTACAAAAATTGAATATCACTGCTGGTACTAACGAACTGGATTATAGGTCTCTTGCAAGGCGAAATATTCGTCACAAGACGCGCTAAGCAGTTCCTCACAGGTAAGCGGATGAGAACATGCCTTTTAGATGATCTTTAACAATCGTATCCTTGCAGAGAAGCTAGCAGGTTCCAAATTTGGGACCGAGGAGGATATTGCTCAAATGACGAGCGAGTTTCACAAGACAACGTTGCACCGTTTCAGCAATCCTGCTGAGCCGTCTTACATTCGTTTCGGAACTGTCGAGGACCGCGACCTTGCGTTCAACATCAAGTCTGGGCAGTTGAAAATTCCGGGGTAAGAAATACTATTTTCTGTAGTCGCTCGCTTATTCCTATTCACGATGTCTGCAATTCAGAACTGATGTCGCAACCCTCTTCGAACCCTCTGTAGCAGCGATTGTCGTAGCCGTGGAAAATCAGCGAAGGCGGGCGACTAAACCGATCAATGTATGTCTACGCTCTCCCGAGATACGAAGAGACTGACGATCGTCAGTCCGTCTTCCTCGTCGGGACCTTCGCCGCGAATGACTGGCTCTTTGTGAGGCTACAAGACCACATCAAACCATTGAACCTCAAGTTCTGTCGCCCAGACAGCCATACGTCAGCTACTTTCCAGACCGACTCAGTTTTCATTATTCATTAGGTTGACTCTCGAACGTCGGACAGCAATAAGGCTGTCGCGGACGGCGCGATCGCCTTTTACCTCAACCACAGGGCTTCTGCGTGTATTGCCAATTTTACGTACGGAACTCGATGCGCGGTAGAGTTCAATAAGAACGACGAGCAACACAAACTTCGAGCCGCGTCTGCGGTCCCAGATCCATCGGGGCGCATGGTCCTTCCGAACGCATTTAGCGCAATCTTGTACAAGGTATGTTGGCCTGTGGCTTATCCCTATCAGAGACTGAAGTGGAATGTCAGGGAACGACAGTGTCAGAGGTAAAGGAATTCCGAAAGGACTTTATCACAGAATGTGCCGAGAGGACTTCCTGCGACACGATCGCTACGGAGATTGTATGCTACCGTGGTAATTCGAGCAGTCCCCGTTGGACGGATTCAGAGCCTGGTAGGTCAATGCTTTGTTGCAATGTCCGACGCCAACGCTCAATTCGTTGCTATCGTACGAAGAGATGTTCTCCAACCTGTGCACCATTCATGCGGACACGTCCCAAGTGTCCAGGATGCGAAGTCCCCGACGTAGTTTTCCAGGGCTACAGTTCTACAGAAAACAATACAGTATTGTGTTGATGTTTGGTATGACCGAGCTGCAGGCGCAAATTAGCTGGATGGAGAACGGTGAGGAGAAGAGGTAAACAGCGTTCCCAACCTTACTCGGTCTGATGGCGTTGACTGATACTCGATCGACAGGGGTCCGGCGACCGTCGTGTTTGATCAGATTGTAGAGGAGATCTAAAATACTGCATGCATTGTTGACTAGCTTCGGCCATATTCGATTTGAAGCGACGAATGCTCTGCCGCCGGTTATTCTTTGTCGTGTTTGACGGAACCCAAGTTGCGCCATAAATTTTCGTAGAACGGCTTTGTCAGTCCCGCCGTTTCGCGTGCCTCGACCCTGAAGGGGCCCTTGATTTCACCACTCCATCCTCGCCTGACTTCCGCTCTGGACGTGACGTGCGTCACCTCATCCACATGAACGATCTCGAACAACTTGACGGCCTCGGCGTCCCAGCACGACGGAACCGCTCGATGGTACCCGGGTCAACGTCGAGCCCACGTACCTCGTGGACGAGGTGGATGAATCGATGATAGCGAGAAGCGCGAGGCGATTGCGTGGTGATGGTAGCAGATTCCCATAGGCCTGCGTGCACGGGGAACGTGCCGTAGGGCGTCGAGGGGGAGACGAAGACAAGTCTGGAGACAAGGAGCGAAAAGTGTTTAGATTCGTCGGGCGCAGTGCGGGAGAAGTCGGAGAAGAAGGCTTGGGGGACGGCCGAAGCGCACCATCATGTCTTTTCTGCAATGGTGATGGATGATGATGATGATGCAAAGGAGGGAAGGAGTAGGAGGTAACGTCGTCATCCAGGCAAAACCATGGATTGACGTGCTTACGCCAGACCGATCCTATGCATCGATTCAGCTCAGCCGAAGGTTCCAATACCAGCTTGGTCCACTCACGCCCATTACTCGATGTTTCCCAGCGCGGGAAACATGCCCGCTGCACTCTTGCACTTCCTGAATATTCTTGGATCGACCGTGTTTCGCGAATAGTTGTTGTCGCAGGGCGGCACGGCGGCAGGCGGTTTTGGGACGTTCTTGGATTTGTGGCCGATCGATTGGAGTTGACCAGTGCGAAAGAGGTGTACGGCGTGCCTGGTGTGTTCTACCTTTTAGGAAGGAGGTGAACAGATCTACATGGACTAAAAGAAAAGCGATTTGGTCACATAGTAATGGCTTTGCTGATAACCTGAGGTTACCTTGGTCGTGCTGATTATCTCGAAGCATCGACTACAAGGGAAGTTAGGGTTAAGACTACCTATCTGGCTCCGGAAGGCAGCCATAGTGTGCGCGCCAAGACTGAATGAGGACGAGAGCGTGAACTGGGATGGTAGCGCTAGTGAGTAGGGAGCAGACTGTTGGTAAGACGAGGTGTAAGCGCAACGAGTTGCGCAAGCGGTTCTTGTTTCAATGTTTCCGGTAATTTCGTTTGGATTAGAACAGAAAAAAAGACCTAGAACCAGAACACGCACGCACCAAGCTCTAGCAGACTAACTTGTAACCTTTCCCTGCTGTCACTTCCTTCGAAGCTTCGGCCAGGGGGAATGACTTTTGGTAGGCCCACTGTACCGGGTAGAGGGTGCTAGAGAGGAGTGGAGCTGGTCGGAGGGGTGGCATGGGTCCGTCCGGCTGTTGCCGGGTTAGGTTTAGTAGCGTAGCCGAGCATTGTGTTGGTCGTCGTCCCTCAGTCTTCTGTAGAGCGCCGTCGTGCGCGGGGGCCATTCCCTCTGTTCCTCTCCTGCCTGGTCCACCACGCACCCATGAAGGAGAGCTGGGCGAGCAAAGGCCGATGCTAGTTTGGCTCTGTGAGCAGAGCCTTCGCTGTACGGACATAGTTGACGATGAGCGCTGCTGTAGCAGTGGCAGCTCGCGAGTGACGCGGGCGACGAGCGCTTGTAGAATTTTGCTGCCACAGTCTAGGCTGTTCAGACGAGCATGCATGGAAAGTCTGCGTGGTGGGTCAGAAGAACAAGAACATGAAATGCACGCGAAAATGGGAGTAGGTACAGCCAGATGAGTCCCGTGTCGCGCAACCAATATTGAATACACGTCCTGGGGCAGCGCTATCGATCCTGCACATAGCGCGCGTCCCAAGCCGAGTTTCATTCCAAAGCCTGCTTGAGGAGGAAAACGGGAATCCAAGATCGGGAGTGAGGCTGAGCTTCGAAAGACCGCATCTTTGCCGCGGTGGCGCCACAGTTTTCTAGCAAGCCAGCGCCAAATTCCAGTTTTGTCTCTGTTCCACTCCTACAGCAACTCATCTGACGCTCGTCACTGGTCACCTTCCAGTGTTCGCCCGGTCTTTGTTTCTTGTTTTGTTTGTTTTGTTTTCCGCTGACTTGCTGGCAAACAACTATGTCCAACAACAACGAGTCTGTAGTATCTTCAACTTTGAGTAGAGGCTCGGACGTACTGATATGATGCCTACATCACTGGCAACAGTCAGGAATTTCCACCGCACCAGATCTTACAAACTATATCGTCAAAAAAGAAGATCAGTACTCGAACTGTGGAAGTTTTGGCGATGTCTATAGATGTTTCTACAATGAGAGCGAAGGTGTCCGAAAGGAGGTTCGAACTTTTTATACTAGTACCGCACCACCTACTTACGATCCGGCTCTTCCTCAGGTCGCAGTCAAAGCTTTCAGATTCAAAGTCACCATAGACGGAGATGATGCGGAGCAGCAGTCTGCTAAGGTAATCGTTCTTCAGCGTCATCAAGGAAGTCCAGCTCAAGTTAACTCCTAGATGTTCGAGATTCGTCGGGAACTCGGAATTTGGAGGATGTTGGATCACGAAAATATTGTCCCATTCTTGGGCATTGCTCATGGGTTCGGAATGAGCGGCTCCTTGTCATTGGTGTCATTATGGATGCCCAACCGTACTCTCCACGGTTTCCTAGCGAAACATGACTGCAATCTAAGTATGTCATGCCGTCTGAACTTGGTGCGTTCACTAAACACGGATTACCTACTGATAAATAATTTATCATATGACACTGTAGCTGCTAGACATTGCCAATGGCCTCAAATACTGTACGTCATCATTGTCTACCTAAGGCTCGAAAGGATAACACTCCACAGTACATTCATTTCCTATTTGTCCGATTGTTCATGGCGACCTGAATAGCGTAGGTCAATTATGAATTGTCGACGTCCTCCGCTAAACACCGAACAGAATACTGTGCTAATTGACGCAGATTATACTGCACGGTTGGCCAGCTTTGGCTATGCCTCATTAGTGGGAAGCATTCCGGAGGCTTTGAGTTATCTCCAAATGTCTACAAGACAAGGCACACTGCGATGGGCTGCACCGGAACTGGTTTTTCCTCAAGAGGCGCCTAATAGGACAACGAAAAGTGATA
>JBBPPC010000326.1:0-22209 GCA_038091775.1 Leccinum olivaceopallidum | reverse complement strand
AAGTTCTAGAATTCATAATCAATTTGGTCAATATTATCACATTGATGAGTTGTGTCAGAACCTTCCTAAATAAAATAGATGATCAAGAACACATCATAGATAATTATGACATTCATGAATGCTAATGTTAATCTTGTTCAATAGTATCAAACTTGGAGTATTGACCTACTATGTTGTTGTGATAGTCCTGTCAATACATATCACATTAGAATAGATGGTCAAGAACACATCATAGATAATTATGACATTCATAAATGCTAATGTTAATCTTGTTCAATAGTACCAAACTTGGAGTATTGGCTACCTTATTTTATCTTTACCATTATTCCATCAACAATCATGAACTTTCTGTCTTGTGATTTTGAGCAGTGCAATCATAAATTTACATAGTATACTCCATATCATTATTTAATATGTGATATGCTATGGAATGAAGCCTCCTTCCAGGAATCCAGAAGCCATCTTTATTTATCATGTCACTAACCGTGACACAAGTAGACATGGTAATAACTCAGCATAATCACGCAATAGAAATCATCTATGTCTCAGATGTTAGATGAATTCATTCCACAATAAACAAATGTATCCATTGAACGTCCATGTAATATATCAGTCATTGCTACCAGTAGCCATCATGTCCCTCTCAATTTGCTCAGCACGCTTCTGTCGAATCCTGGCAAGGGCACTGTTCTTAGCAGGGAGCCGTTCAGTCTCACTATAAAGTGGGAAGATCTGACTGTCATCTCTGTGAGGTGATGATAAAGCAACAGCGAACAAACATATTTACCGATTCCACCAGGTCATCAATTGATCAACCTCCTCCCTTTCCTGAGGGTCATCCAGCAATTCCACAACACTGTTGTAGAACCGCTCAGAGTCAGTAACAAGATCAGTCCGAGAAAAGACTTGTGCTGAAGTCAATGCAAAACGAGCCTGATAATCATATATTAGTTATGTCATCCGAATAGCAAAGGTAGTACTTACTTGTGTGGCAACATATGCAAGAGAGGCCTTAGTAACGGTACGCATGCCGTGTATGCGCGCATTTCCGGATCGCGTGGCCTTGGGTTCTTGATCGACAGAACTGGGTGATGTAAAGACATGCTTAAAAGCCTATGGACGTCAGTACATGGGCCGCGACACGATCCATGATCAACACTCACCGATACGAGGAGCCCACTACGCAGGAGCCCATTCCATGGGTCGTCGGACTCGTACATATAATTAGCATACAGGAAAATGGGCCACTGGTCCCCGGCTACTTGTAACTCGCCAGTTGAAAGCTTAGTGCGTGTCCTGTGTGTCGCATTCACGTCAGAGACTCGCCAGCAATCAGCAACGTGACCGAACTTACTCGATACTGTTCCAGTCCAAACCTGCCGGACACAGGAGTGCTCCGGTACGGTCATGGTGGAAACCTCGCCCGGACTTGACATTGCGGGGAATGTGAGGGTTCAACGACTGACCTTTAGGAGCGATCCAGTCGATGATGGGACCTTTCATCCCCTTCGTGTCATCGGCTCTAGCACCGTTGGCACCTTTTTGAATCTGGATTGGTTACAGAAATCAGTATAAGAATAGAGATAAGAAAATAACGTACCAGGTCAGCAATCGCGATTACTTCCTCCTCTGACGACTCCATCAGCCGACGTTCTAAACCCGGTATGACTCGAATCATCTCCTTGAAGATCGTCTGTTCCTTCCTTTCACTTTAGGGAAAGGAAAATGAGATCTTGCAGGGAGAATGGCATGACTCGAACGTACGTAGCAGTTAAGGATTCTTCAGGAAGATCTTCCGACATAGCCTGAAGCCCATTCGCGATGAGCGTCTGCACGTTGCAGAACGCGTGGACGGCCCTCCCGAAATGGCGTCCATGGTGGACCAGTGGATCTTGGGTGGTCCTGGTGCGCAAAGTTAGTAAGTTGTAGTGGCCGCGAAGATGACTCACGGTTTCTTCCTTGGGCCGAGTTGCAAGGCGTTCGAACAGACACGCTTCCTTCCGAGCGAGGGCTGTTCGTCGCCAGTGGCGCTGACGCTGGGGCTGGTAGAGTGGGACATCAGGACAAGTCTGAGATGGGCCCCCGGGGGAGAGAGTAGCCTACCTGTAACGCTGTAGTCCAACAGGCTTTTATACCTAGGTGATTGAGTAACTTCGCGCTCAGCAAGTCCGCACGTCGGGTGAATGACGAAGTAGGTGGCATGACGAGCCGCATCGATGGGAATCACTGACCCTGGACCGGTGACGCACCTGCGTTGCAAAGAACTGGTGGGAAAAGAACTTAGCACCCCGCCGTTTTCCCACCACCGAAGTACTGACGTAACCGTGACGCAGCTCACGCACTCGCCGTTGTTCAACCAAACGAACTAAACATCAGTGACGTCGATGACGTACCTAGTACCATTGGGCAAGCGTATGGGAAGTAGTCACGGTACTACTATCCAAGTCGGCGGTTAACCCACCCATCCACTATTCACATAGACTCATTCGTTTAAAAACATCATGTCTCCTGCCGGCGATCCACGAAGTCATGTCATCTTCCCCAGCCAGACACCAGTTTAGAGGTAAGCTGCCATGAAGCAACATCGACATGTTTGAGTATTATCTGAGTCACGCACGCTGGACAGCTTCTCCTTTGCCGACTCGAGTAGCCGTTTCCCGGAAGCGCAACAGGCACTTCAATAATCCTAGTCCACAGTTGGTTCCAGGCGTTTCCGGTAAGTTACCGTGACCAGCTCCTTCGGTGCCTTCTAAATTTCAAACCAAGGTGCCGGACAGCCTGCAACCTTCGAATCGAAAACGCCTCCGCTCCGGCGAATGCAATCCGCACTCGTCGTCAAAATCGTTGCAAGAGACGGTGGCTACTCTTATACAAGAAATTCAAGGGATGCAGACTTTGCTAGTAGTAGGACGTTCATTGGGCGACACACCGCTAAACCTGAACTCACTTGCTTGTCCCATTGACGTTTCTCGGGATGGCTGCAGGATATGTCAACGACACAGCAGTCAATGACATTTAGGGATGGTCAAGTTCTAGTGATTCTGTTACATGACGGTACCTAAGCATAATCGAACACTACTAAGCGGCAACACGAGTGGCTGAAACTTTCCTCGGAATACGGAGAAATACAAAAAAGGGATACAGAACGCAGTACAAGAAGGGATACAGAACGCGGCCGTATTTATCGTATGTACACATGTACAACCGTCTATCAGCCGAAGCGAGTCTACCGAGTGAGTATATATTGAGCCATGTTAGAGAGTCAAATAACGCACGTTCATCGATTTTTCAGAGCCACAGCATGGTGAGGTCTGACGTGGTCCCCGCCGAGTAGTTGGCGGGGAGATCCCAAAGGAGAGGAAAGGGGACGAATGTTTAATCGCCCAACCTTCAAAAGATAACCCGCTTCGGGAGAAGTATCGGGTTGTATTCCAGATAGGAATCGACTGTGGGCACCCTCAATGGTCTCCACAGAAAGGTGTTGCATAAACCCCGCCTCAAGACTCTCCAGCGTCTTCTGAGCCGCCAACAGCGACTCCATGGCAAGTTTCTTTTGCTTCAAAGCCAAACACCAAAGGTGTGCCTGTCTGGCAACAGTTTCCTCCAGAACTTTGTCAGAATGCTAGCCCGAGGGTCCCAAAAAATAATCAGTCGTGAACCAATTTCTCACAGACTAGGGATTACCTTATCTTTCAAGTTCGGCGGCTCGTCGTCATCCGACGACGAGCAGGAGGAGGAGGGGGGGGAGGACAGCGGGGAGGACAGCGGGGAAAATGGAGGACGAGTGGGATGGTGACTCATACCTTCGGCAGGACTAAATGCCGCTTCTCCGCGCTTGTCAAGCAGATCAGGGCTCATCGCAGATTCCACGGGTGGTTGGATAGCCCAGCTATCTCCGGAGAATGTTTGGGCTGCGGGACTCATTGAAAAGGATTATTCTTCTCTGAATGATTGTGAAGGGGTGCACCGTGGCCAACCTGAGAGTATGCTCCTTCTTATATATCGGCCGATGCGGCTCTGTGCCGCAATCAATAAGGTGATACGGAGTTCTCCGAATCCGCGGCCCTTATCGGATATATCGATCAAGGAAAACTTTGGATCTGTATCGACTCAGATGGTCTAGTGGCCACAATACGCAACAAATTTCTAGCAAGGTAAAAGGTCAATCTGTACTTGTGCTGTCACTAAATCGAATGTGCTTCGCAAATGCGGTTTGGGTGGCAAACACGGGGAACATGAGTGGGATATTTCACAATCAATCTTGTCCATCACGGTCGATACTGGGAGGTCGTGCGTAACCAAGGTTCGTTTTTCATGGGTGTCCGATGTCTTGGACCACGATATCAGAAAAATACTGCTTCCCTGCGTCTTTCCCTGGTTGAACCGACCACCTCACCGACTGGATTGTTTTGGTTGAATGTTATCCTCTTGTGCTAGCGAGGAAGGCTGCACCCTGGGTGCGCCAGTCTTCAACACAATGAACTACGTCCTTGGATTGATACATCTAGACCAACGGAAAAGTCTTGTGACGGTGGCGAGAAAGAGAAACGATGAACTCACCCATCCGCTTTCGTCCAGAACCTAAGCTAACGTTGATCGCATCTACTCGTTTTCTGGGGCCTCATCTACAAAGTGAGTTCAACAGGGGGGGCGCACTGTACAATGAGAGCCCAACCAGTCCAATTTCGGGGATTGCCGTGTGAACCAATTGATATTTATTACATGTCCGACTTCCAATCACGTGACTAGATTACAAATTTAAGCCCTTTCCAACTTGAACTTGAAGCCGCTATCGACCGAATCACCACCGATGAAGTTCCCTCCTCTGTCCCCGCATCGCCGATCGGCACAAAGATGTGAAACCTTCAAGGCGGACCGTCGGCCCTTTTTTTTTTCGCGTAAAATGACATTGCTTGTCGTTAGATGTCACATCTCCAAGCCGGTGGTGACGATCTGAGAGATATATTGCGACATTGTTCATAACGAGCGGAGAAATGCGTAGCGACATTGTTCAAAGACGCAGATCGATCCGGGTGCACTGACGAGAAAAAGTTGAAGGCAACATTGTCACCCAAGGTTGACGGCCTCATATCTCCGAGCTGCTTGTAACGATTGCAAAGAGAGCTTGCGACATTGTTCAACGATGTTGAACGGAGCGTGTGCCCTGACGGGCGAAGATCGAGGACTATTTTTTCAACCTTGAGGTCCAGCATTTCTCCGAGCCGATTGGAACCATCCAAAAGGTAGAGTGCGACATTACTTAACGAGTTTGAACCCGGATAGCTGACGGGGAAAAGTCGCTGTCTCCCGAGGATGATTGAGCTCCGTAATTTATTCAAGCAGGTTGTACCGATCGGAGAGTATTATTCAACGAAGCAGGTGCCTGACGGGGAAAGGTAAGGGCTTGTCTCTCGAGGATGATAACCTCGTTGGGGCCGTTGCGACGACGTTGAACGAAGTGGGCGACCTGACGGGCAAACTGTCAGCACTATTTCGTAGGTTCAGGTAACGCAGGGACCGGTAACATCAAACTTGCCTTGCAGAACGTGCACGATGAGTCGGTACAATACAGCTCCATGCCTCGAACACAACGCGTCCAGTCTGTTGAGAACGACGAGCCTGACATTGTTGTCAAATCCTTTGATAACGAGGTTTACGAAACATGACGCGACGGCTAACGACATGCAAATTCGATCCAATGTTTAGGATGACCGGATAGGTAGAGACTGAAGGGCGCACCTTTGACCGCAGCGGAGGTTTTGTGTGAGCGTAGTGAACGTGATTGTAACTTCATCCTTGACAGCATGCATGCGACGATGAGTTGAACGGCTCGAACATGCAACGAATGTATCGGGGCTGCTCGCCGTAGGAGGAGTTTAGCGTACGAACACGCCGGGATGCGCAAACATCACTCACTCTATGAGTGGTATCATCCACACAGTCCATCCGGGCGTGTGGCCCTTCGTCCATCGAGACGATTCCATCCCAAATGCTTCTCAACCACTCCACCGCCTTATTCATTGTTGTAAACACGAATGCGTTCCGCTTGCATGTGTCGTCAGATGCAGCAGGAAGGAAGGTCTGCGTCGGTTCTGCGGCGTCATGGACAAGGAATTCGCGTTCGCGATGGACTGTATAGAGAGTTAAGACGGCAGCTTTGCGGACATACGAATGGCGGTGTTCATGGTTAGGGGATGAGAGGCTCGAGGAGTTCACCGTCTTGAGAAGAATTGGGGGAGGAAGGAAGGCTGCGCCGCGGCTAATATATTCGTTTGGGTGTTGCTGGCAAACACACACGCATTAGACTTTGGACGATCCAGCAGAAACAGGATCGTTACGAATGGCGTTGCTGAAACATTTGATTGAGCAGAAAACTCAGAAGAAAAGTATAGACACGCACACAACGAGAATCATCTCCTACTTCAGCTTTCAATTTTCGTCGTAAAAATGAAGCAGTTTCTTGAGCCGCTTGTGCTTCGAGGGCATGATGCTCTGAATGATAGGCATCCACAGCGTCGGCTAGAGAGGTCGCATCAATATGTGATCTCCCATACAGGCGGACGTAATGCATGAATGCCTACCTGAGGATTACCATTGATTCGCGACAATGATTTTGGGTAACGTGTCTAGCTTGTTGTCCCTTCTCGAGCGGACCGAAGCTCCTGCGTCGGGGGAGTCTCCACGGTATCTTCAAATACGACCGTATGACATGGAGCCTTTCCGGACATCGTATTCTCGTCGTCGGCGAAGTTGAGGGCAAGGGTGAGGCGAGGCGGTCGTCGTCGTCGCATCGTGGTGGTACGAGGACGAGGACAGGGATAGAGATGGGGATGGGGACGTCGACGTTGCGTCGTCGTCGTCGCCACCTCGTAATGGCACGAAGACGGGTACGGGGGAGGATGGGGACAGGGACATTGACTTTGTCCGTCTTCGTCGTCACATCGTGGTGGCACGGGACGGGGACGAAATGGGGACGTTGACGCTGTGTCGTCGTCTTCGCCTCGTGGTGGCACGAAGACGGGGACGGGGGACGTCGACTTTGTGCGTCTTCGTCATCGCGTCGTGGTGGCACAGGACGGGGACGGGAAGGGGATCGAGACGTCGACGTTGCGAGTCTTCGTCGTCGCAGCGTGGTGGCACAGGACGAGGACGGGGATGGGGATGGGAAAGGGGACGTTGACACTGTGTCGTCGTCTTGACCTCATAGTGGCATGAAGATGGGGACGGGGGACATCGACTTTGTGCGTCTTCGTCATCGCGTCGTGGCGGCACAGGACGGGGACGGGATGTGGATCGAGACGTCGACGTTGTCAGTCTTCGTCGTCGCATCATGGTGGTGGCACAGGACGAGGACGGGATGGGCACGGGAATGGGGTAATACCCATCGCCCTCGCCGAGGACAAAAAAAGACGTGGCAGTGAAGATGCCGCAACCTGCGTCGTAACCCATATCAACAACACGAGCGAATTAAAAATCAGGCTACGACTCACGGGTGACTTGAATCATCGTGATTGTTGACGACGACATCGATGACGAAAACCTCGTCGTTGACAGCTACGAGCTGCGTCGAGTTGTCAAAGACGGTCTGTGTGCCGGCCCCGTAGTATTGAAGGAGCGTCGGGTTCGTACTTTGAGGCTCCCCAGTGACTTGTGTTGTTCATGAACGCAAGTACGTAGAGTTGGGTATACTGGGTGTCGCTCCGTAAGTCATCGTCCCAAGTACCATAATGTTCAAGTTGGGATTCGTCAGCTTATAACATGTTTCCTGCATTTCGGCGCGGCCGTTGTACGAACCAACAGTCTGGTTTGTAGTGAGAACGACGGAATACCCTGGGCGATCGAAATGGGAACCCGATGCACGGACGCGGACAGAAGATTTGTACCGTCGGCCTCTACCACCGCGATAGGGTGTTCATCGACGCCGTACGTGAGGTCTGTGAGTGTCGCCATGTTCATTATCCGGATACGGAAAGTAGTGTTGGGCTCAAAGTCGAATGTCATGCCGGTCATTTTGCCATTGATGAGCCCACTGTCTGGGGGTGGCTCTGCACTCGGATTGAAGCCGCCGTAGATCTGGCCATCGTATCCTGCAGAAATGAGGTACTGTACGAGCAATCCTGACGACATCTCATATTTGAACTAACAACAACGTCGACGCTGTGTCGTCGTCTTCGCCTCGTAGTGGCATGAAGACGGGGACGGGGGACGTCGACGTTGTGCGTCTTCGTCATCGCGTCGTGGTGGCACAGGACGGGGACGGTATAGGGATGGAGACGTCGACGTTGCGAGTCTTCGTCGTCGCATCGTGGTGGCATAGGCCGAGGACGGAATGGGGACGGGAATGGGGACGTCGACGCTGTGTCGTCGTCTTCGCCTCGTAGTGGCACGAAGACGGTTCCGGGGAGGATGGGGACGGGGAGAGGGATGGGGATAGGGATGGGAATGTTGACGTTGACGTTGTATCATCCTTGGCGCGTCACGGTGGCATGAGGACGACAAGGATGGGGACGGGACGGGGGCAGACTCGGACAAGGCGAGGGCCATAGTGGTTTGAGGTGATCGTCACGAGCGTCGTCTTCATCGCTGCGTCGACACTTCGTCGCACTGATTAGTGGCATTCGGAACGAGAGCGTACCAAAAGAAACGAGAGGTGTAACCGGGTAACCGGGTGCCAGTGACCCCCCGCCGGGCCCATCGTGGCCGATGACCAGACGCCTTTCACGGTAGTATCCTCAGAGCTTGAATCGTGACGTGTAATTCCTTCGGCGCATTTTCAGCACTCCGGCGCGTCGTCGACCGCAGTAGGCTACGAGTTGTTCAAGTTGGATTTGGCGAATGGTATAGGCATACTAGGCGCTACCGTGCCAGGCGCTGAGCGGTTATATAATATGCAATCGCACTGGGAGTTCGAGTGCGGCGGCGAGGGGAAGTGCAGACGGCCCGGGGCGTCGTCGTCGTACGTGCTGGCATGGTGCCGGTCGTCGCCGTGCGGGGCGCGTTGGCCTGCGCTGTTCAAGCAGACGACCCGCCCTCGGCCCGGTGACCCAACTGCCCCTCCCCAGGATCGAGCCGCAATGTTCCGAACACAGCTAGCAGCTGCAAATGCTCCTCACTCATGACTATCCCGCGGTTATACTGTGATCTACCCCGGGTAGTAATACGTGTATCACATCCGATACGGGCCCCGGGGGTTACCCGAGCCATTGCCTATCTGTTTAACTCAGGCGTCTGCGTACTCTTTAGTTGTAGTTTTCCATTCAAACTACATATACAATGTTATAATATTCACGTTGTTGGGTGCTCAGACCAACCTTCAAATTGATAAATTAAATTTCATTTTGTACCCTTAATAGTCACCACGAAATCGCGCAAAGATAAACCTCAATATTGTGCCGATGCAATGCACACAATAGCCTCTACTTTTCGCGCTTGGAGCTCCATAAGTACAGACTCGGCCGTTACTTGTAGTAGGATCAAAAATCAGCATTTTTCGTTCGTTCAGACTTTGCGGGGGTTCCCGCAGATCCATTTGAGTCGGACCCCGCGGAACTGCCAAAGAACTGTTCCGATTAGTACCTGCGATGGCCCCGCATATATTGAAGATGTACGAACCAAGGTCGCCGAAGTCGTCGCGGTCGTGAGCTGCGTGGTGCGACAACGACCGCCATGGTCAGAAAGGAAGGAAAGATAGTAAAAAAAAATCTGTGACTGAGGGAATAAAGCGGGTCCATCGATCATGGTTGCGGGCTTGGTTGTCATAAACCCTTCATGGAACCCTTGGCTGTGTATGACACTTTTGGTGAACAATCATACGGATACAAATAGGGACAGGGAGACCGTCGAAGCTGGAGGAGGAACCGTGGGACGTCAGATAGGAAATAAGACAAAGATGTGTGTTATGTAGTTAGACGAAAGAACGACGATATCGTCAGGACAGTAAAGGCGGTAAAATAGATAGTGGACGAACCGTGAGGATGTGTATTGTGGACTCACGCTAAAGAGAATTAAAGTGGTCGAATAAAGTGAACGTACCGCCACTGGGGGCGTCAGATACGAGATAGGACGTAGAGTTAGTTATGGGCGAGAGAGCGACACGAGAGAGCTAAAGAAATACATTGATAGTAAAGAGCCTGAAATCAGAGCGCCGTTAGAGAGCAAGGTGTGAAGAGATATAGAGAGAACGTGCCTATGCACTGAATGCGAGGAGAATGCCAGAGAGCGACACGAGAGTATAAATACATTCAATGATAGTGAACAGGACGGTGGAAAATGGAATAAGTGTGGAGAGAACGAACCAGGACAAACCGAATACAAGTCATAACTTAGACCTTGGACCTACCTCTGCTTTTTCGTCTTATGCAGTGAGAATGCGGGGCCGGAGCAATCCAGATGTGGTACCGGGCGAGAATTGAATAGCTCGAGCAATCTTTTGAATGAAGATGACATTGACGAGTTCGGACTGCCCAATGACAGAGCCAGCTGGTTGCGACCGATGTTGTAGTAGTGACGAATCTTCGACGAGGTCGCCTTCATGTAATTCGTTGGCCAGCAACGCGTTCATTTCATTTCGCGTTCGGAGAACGGTTCTTGGCTGTCGTACACCTATCGGAAAGGTGTCCTGAGTGGATCGTAAATATTAGAAAGAGGAGGATTGCGAGAGAGTAGGAACGTCATGCCCTTCCGAATTCTTTTGTTCTTGGACCCATAGGGTTCAGGTGTAGGAATCTAGGACGGTAAAAATTGTGGAAGGGACCAGGTTAGGCAACTGCATTTCGTTGGAGTTCGCGAATCTCGTCTGACGTGTCTTTGGTTTTCTTGGGTTTCCGGCATTGGCCCAGGCTTGTATTGGGAAGGTGGAGGTTACGAAGATGCCTTTTAGAGAATTTCGTGTTTGCGAATCCAGACCTCCAGTTTCGAATGACGTAGCGATGACGTTGACGTTAGATTATGTACTACATAGTAGTAAGAATGAGTCGTCGGCCGAGACTCTCCACGGTACGTGAAGACATGATCTCCACGACGGTCGAGTGTCGATTGATCGTTTACGGCGAGAGATTGAGTTCGAAGTTAGCGTCCACGATGTGCTGCATCTTCCTATTGTGTGTGATTTTGCTCGGTGTTCATGGAATTCATACTATGGATTCATGCTTGCGTACCGATTTCAAATTTGCGTGCGTTGTTACGGCGACGCTGTGTCGTCGTCATCGCCTGGTGGTGGCACGAGGACGAGAACGAGGACGAGGATAGACATAGGGATGGGGACGTCGACTTTGTGCATCTTCGTGGTGGAACAGGATGAGGACGGGATGGGACGGGAATGGGGACGTCGACGCCGTGTCGTTGTGGTCGCCTCGTAGTGGCACGAAGACGGGTACGGGGGAGGGGACGTCGACTTTGTCCGTCTTCGTCGGCATGTCGTGGTGTACAGGGACGGGATGGGAATGGAAATGTCGATATTGTGAGTGTCCGTCGGCGCATCGTGGTGGCACAGGACGAGGACGAAATGGGGACGGGAATGGGGACGTCGACGCTGTGTCGTCGTCGTCGCCTCGTAGTGACAGGAACACGGGGACAGGGGAGGATGGGGATGGGACGGGGGACGTCGACATTGTGCGTCTTCGTCATCGCGTCGTGGTGGCACAGGACGGGGACGGATGTGGAGCGAGACGTCGACGTTGTCAGTCTCCGTCGTCGCATCATGGTGGCACAGGACGAGGACGGGATGGGCACGGGAATGGGGTAATACCCATCGCCCTCGCCAAGGGTGAAAAAGACATGTCCGTGAAGATGCAATCTGCGTCGCAACCCATATCAACAACATGAGCGGATAAAAAAAATCAGGCCACGACTCACGGGCGACTTCAATCATCGTAATTGTTGACGGCGAGATCGATAACGGAAATCTCGTCGTGGACAACTACGAGCTGCGTCGAGTTGTCAAAGACGGTCTGTGCGCCCGCCCCGTAGTATTGAAGGAGCGTCGGGTTCGTACTTTGCGGGGCTCTCAACTTGTGTTGCTCATGAATGTGTCGTCGTCTTCGCCTCGTAGTGGCACGAAGACGGGGACGGGAGAGGATGCAGACGTCGACGTTGTGAGTCTTCGTCGTCACGTCGTGGTGGTACAGGACGAGGACGGGACGAGGACGGGACGGGAACGGGAATGGGGACGTCGACATTGTCCGTCTTCGTCGTCACGTCGTGGTGGTACAGGACAGGGACGGGACGGGGATGTGGATGGAGACGTCGACGTCTTTATCGTCGCATCGTGGTAGCAAAGGACGAGGACGGGAAGGAGATGGGAACGAGAACAGGGACGGGATAGGGATGGAGACATCGACGTTGTCAGTCTTCGTCGTCGCATTGTGGTGGCACAGGACGAGGACGGGACGAGGACGGGACGGGAACGGGAATGGGGACGTCGACATTGTCCGTCTTCGTCGTCACGTCGTGGTGGTACAGGACAGGGACGGGATGGGGATGGGGATGGAGACGTCGACGTCTTCATCGTCGCATCGTGGTAGCAAAGGACGAGGACGGGCAGGAGACGGGATAGGGAACAGGGACGGGATAGGGATGGAGACGTCGACATTGTGAGTCTCGCCTCGTAGTGGCAAGAAGACGAGTACGGTGGAAGATGGGGACGCCTACGGGGTTCTCCAAAAGCATGACCTATGGATGTCCTAGGAGTCAGTGCGAAACGGGTAATGCGCAAGCGAACTGGCGATGGAACGAAGAAAAAAAACTGATTGGCGAACGAGATTCATATCCGACGGAAGGAGGAACAAAGTTTCTGGCATGAATGAGCGCTGGATCTCCAGGACGACAGTCTACCAGACTGGAATGGTGCATGTCAGTAAAAGTATGTTTACGAAAGACCCCTCTTTGAACGGGGAGAACCCATTACCCTACGACAAGACTATGGCTGGGTAGGTTCTGACTGCCGACGGTTAGAAGATTTTGAGGCGGGGTGGTCGTTATTCCAGTTGGATCAAGGGTGAGTTTCAGGCCGACGGAAAGTTGAAGTGTTTGAACGATCAACAAGTTGTCGCCGAATCGTTGCCCGTTTCCTGACCTCGTCCATTACAATTTGTAGCTCGAGTTGTCCGAACTTTTTGGAGACGTCGACTATGTGCGTCTTCGTCATCGCGTCGTGGTGGCACAGGACGGGGACGGGATGGGGAGGAAGGATGGGAATGGGGACGACGACTGTGTCCGTCTTTGTCGTCGCGTCGCGGTGGTACAAGACAGGGACGGGATGGGGATGGAAACGTCGACGTTGTCAGTCTCCGTCGTCGCATCATGGTGGCACAGGACGACGACGGGATGGGGACGGGAACGGGGTAATACCCATCGCCCTCGCCAAGGATGAAAAAGACGTGTCCGTGAAGATGCAACCTGCGTCGCAACCCATATCAACAACATGAGCGGATAAAAAAAATCAGGCCACGACTCACGGGCGACTTCAATCATCGTAATTGTTGACGGCGAGATCGATAACGGAAATCTCGTCGTGGACAACTACGAGCTGCGTCGAGTTGTCAAAGACGGTCTGTGCGCCCGCCCCGTAGTATTGAAGGAGCGTCGGGTTCGTACTTTGGGAGGCTCTCAACTTGTGTTGCTCATGAATGTGTCGTCGTCTTCGCCTCGTAGTGGCACGAAGACGGGGACGGGAGAGGACGCATGAGGAACACGCTGCGATAGATGAGGATTTTTGACGTAGCGTATGCGCGGTTGAATGCACTTGCGTGTGGATACGCGTCTGTGGGTAGCACAAACGTCATCGAAGTGAACATGCATGTATAGAAAGCATCAGAGACCTTTGATATCTGATCAGCTCACGTATTATCTTGAAATCAAGCGACACCTACTGGATTTGCGGTTTTATCGTTGTACCGCAGCTGATCCACGAGGAATTGTCGGAAAATAGCAGAGCAGGAGTCTTGCCGTTCTCCAAACAAACTTGAGAAATGGCATGAACAAGTGCCTACACTAACGATAAGCCTTTCCAAGTATACGAAACACGTGTAAACGCACCTTGCGAACAAAGTACTAGTACTCGGCGAGGTCCGAAATGTCGTTTGGTTTTGGAACATAATTATGTATGAACAAATCTTGATTTACATCCTTGGGTTCATAGCAGTATCGCATGAAGAGCTTGAAGAGATGGAAAAGACCCAAAAATTCAAGACGTCGAATGGCACACTGCTCACGGCGTCATCGACAATCTGGAAGAAAGATCTTCTTGACTTACTGACGACGAGCGCGGTCGCGGCCTCGCATCGTGTCCAATAATAGTAATTAGAGACGAGGACCGTCTTCGTAAAAGTACTGGAAACGATGGCAGTCGGCTGTTTGGCCAGGGCATGCCGGGATGGCCTACAGTCGAGTTAGAGAATCGCAGAGTCGGAGTATCCGCAGTGAGCTCACCTGAAGTTGGGCGACAACATCACTATCACGCCGCAACTGAGAAACCCACATGAAATCTGACTGCTCAAATGCAACGGCAGCAATCCATTCAAAGTCGGCGTCCATTCGGATCCATTTGTATGTGGCACCGGGCATGCCAGTGACCTGCTCTTCCGTCCAATCAGTCACTTTTAGCACGTCGATCGCGTCGCGTTCGAGCTCGAAATCGTGTACGGGCATCAGCCCCGCACGCGTGTACCCTGTGATTCGAAGTTCCATAGGGATATGACACGCTCATTGCGTTTCCATCGTGAGGAACTTGCTAGAGTCGAGCTGCGCGACGGGAGTCAGTAGCGATCGAAAACAGAGATACATCACGACGTACGTTGAAGACTAATGACGACCGGACTGTGTTATTACCCCAGGCAGGAAAGAAATCGGGAGGTCGCTGTAATACATCCAACACACGCAGCGTCTACGAGGCAAGTGGTCAGTTGGCAATCACCAAACGCACAGATAGTATGAAGTGCGCAGAGTAGCGTGACGGAACCGAAAACGAGCGACTCACTCCAAATCCCAGTGACGCCCGCCCAATCCTATCCCTCACACGCCTCGCCTTCGGGGCCCACCTCCCAGTCCCCATGAAGTACGCAGAACAGCGTGACAGAACCGAAAACGAGCGTCGTCGCATCGCGAAGACGGGGACGGGAGAGGATGCAGACGTCGACGTTGTGAGTCTTCGTCGTCGCGTCGTGGTGGTACAGGACGAGGACGGGACGAGAACGGGAATGGGGACGTCGACATTGTGAGTCTTCGTCGTCGCATCGTGGTGACACAGGACGAGGACGGGACGGGAACGGGAATGGGGACGTCGACATTGTCCGTCTTCGTCGTCACGTCATGGTGGTACAGGACAGGGACGGGATGGGGATGGAGACGTCGACGTCTTCATCGTCGCATCGTGGTAGCAAAGGACGAGGACGGGAAGGAGACGGGATAGGGAACAGGGACGGGATAGGGATGGAGACGTCGACGTTGTCTGTGAGTGTCGCCATGTTCATTATCCGGATACGGAAAGTAATGTTGGGCTCAAAGTCGAATGCCATGCAGGTCATTTTGCCGTTGATGAGCCCACTGTCTGGGGGTGGCTCTGCACTCGGATTGAAGCCGCCGTAGTTCTGGCCATCGTATCCTGCAGAAATGAGGTACTGTACGAGCAATCCTGACAACATCTCACATTTGAACTAACAACAACGTCGACGCTGTGTCGTCGTCTTCGCCTCGTAGTGGCATGAAGATGGGGACGGGGGACGTCGACTTTGGTGTCTTCGTCATCGCGTCGTGGTGGCACAGGACGGGGACGGGAGGGGATCGAGACGTCGACGTTGTCAGTCTTCGTCGTCGCATCATGGTGGCACAGGACGAGGACGGGATGGGGACGGGAACGGGGTAACACCCATCGCCCTCGCCAAGGATGAAAAAGACGTGTCCGTGAAGATGCAACCTGCGTCGCAACCCCTCATATCAGCAATATGAGCGAATAAAAAATCAGGCTACGACTCACGTGTGACTTGAATCATCGTAATTGTTGATGGCGAGATGGATGAATGTTGACGTTGACGTTGTATCATCCTCGTCGCGTCACGGTGGCATGAGGACAAGGATGGGGACGGGACGGGGGCAGACTCAGACAAGGCGAGGGCCATAGTGGTTTGAGGTGATCGTCACGAGCGTCGTCTTCGTCGCTGCGTCGACACTTCGTCGTTGTCGTCATGGGCTAGGGATAAGGTGAGAGTAGAACTGCGGTGGTATTGGTAAACATTGGAAACTGTGTTGTGGTCGGCAGATTGGTGAGTACAGATTAGTAGCATTCACAACGAGAGCGTACCTAAAGGAATGAAAGGTTCCAACCATCGTCGCCGATGGCGAGGCGCCAATGCAGTCAACTTTGGTTGGAAACAGTAAACTAAGTGGTGTCAGCATCAACATTGTCGCCGGTGCACACGAGCTCCACGTCAAATTCAATTGTAGTGATATGATACATATATTCCATGGGTTACGCATCTAAACCAATCTTAGAACTCGTATTCGTTAATAGCGTCCACATCTACGTGATTCCATCCATCTAGATCCGCGTAGTCTCCCAGGACGGACTCCGACGCTGACTCCTCAGATTCCTCGTTTGGCTCGGAATCAGATCCGTCTGAATTCGAAGCCTCAGATCCTGAGTCGGCATGCTCTAACACCTGAGAGTCCGTCGGGTGCATGGAAGCATTGTCACCGCTCGCACCGTCTTCTACATTGCGCTCACTTGAACGAAGTGGCCCGGGGTGGCTTCGAGGCGATGAGGTCCGGGCCCGGTCGTTGATGATGGCAGTGTAGTATGCGAGTAACGATGTCCGATACCCAACCCAACGTGATAGCGCATGACCATGTCACGGTCTGCAAAGCTACCAGCATAATTAGTGAACAAATTGTGCCCATCTCGGAACGCATGCTCACCGATTGATATAGTAACATCTCCAGTCTTCTGAATCACCTGCACACTTGGACATCGCGATTCCATCTGCGTGAAGTCGGCCGTTTGCGAACGATGGAATGATGTGACTAGCTCTGAGCACATCCGCAGGGTTGACGAACCCAAACGCGTCCTCGTCAGTCATCGGAAGGAATTTGAGCATATCCAGCGAGTGTGAGTCCCAGCTATGGGTGGTACTACAATCCTGCAAGACTTTGAACCACCGTACCCATAAAAATTCCACCCGGTGTGACCGAAAATTCTTTGATCCCGGTCCGGTGTAAACGACATTGGCATGGAATATCCCTAATACTCGCGCATAGCAGAACGTGTGATGGTCATGATCTTGATCAGATAACATCATGATATGCCGATTGTCAGTGCGAGGATTAATGGTGTCGAATTCGCGTTGAAGGTCGTACGTTGTGTAGTTGATTCGAAGTAGCTGGTGGCGATAAATTTTGTTTCCGTTAAACAACACATGGTTTAGTTGTGATAAACGGAGGAATGGGTCATTGACTGAAAGATCAGTGCTAGCATCCTCATCAGCCGGCGTGGTGTGCTCCAGATTGTCACCCAAACCCCGGTGGATGGCCGCAATGCGTGGAAGGACATGAGCCTTCAGCTTAAGCATAAAATTCTACGTCGGTGCCCATGAATTCAGGTTCCAGTATGTAAAAACGGGGACTTACTTTGGTTGCAGGATCCTCGAGGTTAATTTGCACGAACTTTGCAAGGTCTTCCGGAAAATTTTGAGACTGCCCAATAAGATGGTGCTCGTCAGGGTGGTTGGGTACGGGGTCTGCTAGATGGAGCGCTGCACGCTTTGCGCGAATGTGGCGAATGCGGGCTTGCCGTCGTTCAATGGAAGCCATCTGCCTTACATAAAATTTCCGGCTAGTTCTGCTGAATCGACTTTTAGTACTCGTCCGGTGTTCAAGTTCTCCCTGCCGACGCGTGCGGAACATCAGTTTTATGCATAAACTTAACATAGGATACTTACAGTTTGTGTCGAATAGGAATCCGTTGTTCCATACATTCTGATCTGCGCAGGGTAATCAGCAAGGGCATGGAGTTTGTAGGTTTGAAGGCTGAGAGCCTTTGGTTGCCGTGTCTGCGAACAGGACGCCGTTACTTGAGACTGGGTTGATTTGCTTTGACCTTGTTGTTGTGCTCGTCGTCGTAGCCGAGCATGGGCTTCGCGAGGCAATTCTTTCGTTGTGAAGCTGGGGCATATATTGGAGACAAAATCGCGAAGGCGGTTGCCGAGATCCTTCGTCACCATATCTAAGATATGCACTGTTTCATCAGTATGCAATCGGAGCTTAGCCAAACCGTGCCAGTGGGAAAGGACGAATAACAGGTGAAGCACTTGAACATTCTGGGGATCCGGCAACAATCCTGAAAAAACAGGAATAGAACACTGTTCGACCAATTCTAATAAGGATGGTTTCATGAATAGAATGTTATGGCCACCAACCTGAAGTATGTCTTCAAAGTCTCGGGCAGCAAACTTCTTCATTTCAGAAACATTTTTCCGAAATCTTCGAATGGTATCTCGTCCAAACGTCGGTACCTGACGAAAGCTTCTCGGGGTCAGTTAACAGTGCTCAAAATAATAGCAATGTCTTCACCGCCGATCAAGTTCAGCCAATGAGGTCCCCTTTAACCCGTCTACTATGCGAAGTAGGTGAATGAAAATAGATTTCCAAACCCCAAGCTCAAATTCATGTAATAAATCAACAACTAGCATAAGGAAGAAATCAAACCCAGTTTGGCCTAGTCGTTCCGAAAATGAATTCTAAGCCATAAAGTGGGTAGTTGATCTTATTCCAAGGAAAGGAGAATACTTACGATTGTTGGAACTAGTGATTGAGGCTTGAGAAGTGCCTCGACTTGCGGAGTGTCAACAACGTATTGATCCTCGTAGATCAAACGTCGTGCTGACATAATCTTTGCACGTCGGTCTTCACTGTCATGGCGCGCCAGGGTGTCACGTTGCAGTATATCATCTGCAGTAGCCACATTTTGGAACTGGTCCTTCGGAATAAGGCATCTTGGACATGGGCAACCACCAAGATTGCGGATGTTAGCAATAAGTACCCTGGGACATTCAAACTTTAGTCATCAGTCCATCTCAGACAAAATAATGTACTTCTCTGGGTAATCAGCAGAATATGTAAAAATGCGGGGGAATAAACGCCTCTTGATGCCATCCCCACACATGAACACCATACCGTGTTCATAAGCTTGGAGGAATTCATCATCTAAGATATCTTTCCACTGTGCATGAAACAGTTCTCGACGACAATGAGTCAGTAGATGATCACCTGGAGGCTTGCCATCCCCAACATGCTCCATTAAAAAATCCTTAATTTCATCCGGAAGCTAGTTTAAATGATGATGAGATCCAAATCTTCAGGAACAATGAACACGTACACTCTGGAAATAAGCTACATGTGAGCAAAGATTGGCGGTTGGGCTACACCGTTGGTATTTCGACTCATTGCCGAAGAAAACATACAAGGGCCACAGTTTGGCATCACCAAATGAGGTTAAGTGGGTGGCGTCGGACCAGAACATCAGGGCGACGATGCGCCGGGGTAAGGTGCAATTATCAGCAGGATCTGGAAGCGCATCTTGCAATTCGCGGTGTGCCGAGATGAACGCTTGAGAATAGAAAAGTTCCCCATAAACGCCAATGTCATCTTCCACAGATGACCGTTTCCACCGCAAACGATAGGGCTCGAACCGAAAGGACCGACAGCGCAAAGGGTTTGAGAGCTTGTCGCATATTATCGAAAGAAGGGATCGTCGATAAAAGTTACTGATGGTGTAGTCCCTCGGACCAGGATGAAGGGAGCGCCGGGGAAATGGGACAGATATCGTGATGCTCCGCCGCATCCAACCGTCCTCTTCGGGTGCCCAGGATTGTGAGTCTAAATCGGCCCCGCGACTCGAGGATGCTCCAAAGGTGGCGTGAACGTCTAAACGGCCAAGCTCGCGGTCAATCGCAGCCCAATTGGCGTAATGCAGGTCATCAGGACGGAAGTCCACCCTTCCAATGATCTTGATAAGCCTTTGGAAGTCCGATTTTGACTTGTGAACGCCCTGGTTCCAATACCAGTCGCCGATCAGCCACGAATTCTCATTAGGATACGGATCAAATGAATTCGCAGATTTGTCTGACTGAGGGATCTCGACCACATCTCCTGATTGAAGGACCGGAGGTGGATCACCGCTCTGATCCTCAGGATCATTGACAGGAGTGCAACCCTGATCGTATATGCGAAATAACCCGAAAGCATTTATTTGAGTGATCAAGACGGCGCGGTCTTGTTGCTGTGGAGGTTGGGTACTCTGCGTGCTCGCCATATCCGATGCGAGGGAATCCGGGGTTCCCTGAACCAGAGTAACAATCGAAAGCCGAGAGCCTGAGCTTGTAGGAACTTCGAGCTGGGCCAATGCGTCCTTTGGGGGTAACGGTAAGGGGGGTTCTGGAAGCACGTCTCGGAAACGTATTGGAAGCTGACGGTTGTTTCGCCGACCCCGACGAAGAGATAGTGGCAACATGTCGCCTTCAGCCTACAGCGAGGAAAAACCAGCAGATAATTTGCTCGTCAATCGAAAAAAATAAGGGTTTATACATACGTCTGCTTGGCTGGGCCCTGAATCGCATGCTTGACTGTTGTTCGCAGTTGAGGGGGCCAGGTTGGACTGCAACTCAGCTGGAGGTGTATCAGTCCTGGTTGCATCCACTGATTGCGGCAGCGCATGTCTGTCGTTAGAGTGAATGAAAAACCATGAATTATTACATACGCACCATCCATAAGTACAGTAGAGCCCAAGGTGTCTGTAAACAATTCCTCCGAGAAAGTACCTTCGACACGACGCTTCTTGCGGAGATGAGCTTCTTTAGCCTGCTTGAGAGCACCTGCTAGATGGTTCCTTCCCTTTTTGCAGGTTTTCTTGTGTCTCGTGAAGGCCCCAGCATTGTCGAATGAACGACCGCACACACACTCTTGATTCGAATTTAGTAAAAGCGGCATGAGTCAACTTCAAGTTGGGTAGGCGCGAGTCCGGCCGAGCAAAGATTCAGACAAATAGAGACAAACACGCGGCTCCTGCATAAGGCAATCATCAACGTGACTACGCGTCAAGAAACTGTGGACGCGTTAGTCACGGTAGGGTAGAAGGGGGCCAGTATTAGATACGGACGAATAAAGCCCTTGTCTTCCCGACAATGAAGTCTTTTCATCGAACGGTAGCATACACGGTGTCTTGGATGTAACGATCCGCTTTTGTAGCAGCTCTCCTATCAGGGTGTGGCGCGTCACCAACTTTATTATCTCGGAAACCCGCAATGCGGCAGTGGTGGCTTTAATCAAAATCTGAATGCGCATATCCTGGACGAAGCCAGCGCTATCCAAAATCATTTTGAGTGCTACCTCTTGGACCTGAGGGCAATTCCACAGAACGGAGGGGTGAAATGGCTCGACGCTGTGAGTCTACGTCGTCGCATCGAGGTGGTACAGGACAAGGACGGGATGGGGGTGGAGACGTCGACATTGTGAGTCTCCGCCGTCGCATCGTGGTGGCACAGGACGAGGACGGAATGGGAACGGGAATGGGGACGTTGACGCTGTGTCATCGTCGTCGCTTCGTAGTGGCACGAAGACGGGGACGGGAGAGGATGGAGACGTCGACGTTGTGAGTCTTCGTCGTCGCGTCGTGGTGGTACAGGACAGGGACGGGATAGAGATGGAGACGTCGACGTTGTGAGTCTTCGTCGTCGCATCGTCGTGGCACAGGACGAGGACGGGACGGGAACGGGAATGGGGAAGGAGACGTCGACGTTGTGAGTCTTCATCGTCGCATCGTGGTAGCAAAGGACGAGGACGGGAGGGAGGCGGGAATGGGAACAGTGATGCTGTGTCGTCGTCTTCGCCTCATAGTGGCATGAAGATGGGGACGGGGGACGTCGACTTTGTGCGTCATCGTCATCGCGTCGTGGTGGCACATGACGGGGACGGGATGTGGATCGAGACGTCGACGTTGTCAGTCTTCGTCGTCGCATCATGGTGGCACAGGACGAGGACGGGATGGGAACCGGAACGAATACCCATCGCTCTCGCCAAGGATGAAAAAGACGTGTCCGTGAAGATGCAGCCTGCGTCGCAACCCATATCAACAACATGAGCGGATAAAAAAAATCAGGCCACGACTCACGGGCGACTTCAATCATCGTAATTGTTGACGGCGAGATCGATAACGGAAATCTCGTC